>JBCEWC010003494.1:0-30114 GCA_038996855.1 Solanum aculeatissimum
GGGTAGCTCTCAGAAAGGACCACCATTGCTAGCATTTGATTGGGTATGTCATGTATGTGCATCTATATATATATATATATATATATATATATATATATATTCATGACATGCGATTACTCAAGCATACCATGTATATTTTATCACTAGGAGGTTGAGTGTTGGCCAGGAAGGTTACCTGAGTTTTGATTACAAGTGGTATTTCTATTACCCTTTTACTACAGTTATCTATGATTTTACTTTCTGTCTTACATACCACTACATGTTTATTTGTACTGACGTCCCGTTGCCTGGGGACGCTGCATTCTATTTCATGCGTGCAGGTTCAGGTAGGGACTTTGACCGACCCCTCCACTAGAAGCCTTGTTCAGTTGTGAGTTGGTATGCTCCACCTTTTCCTGGAGCTTTCACAAGATGCTTACTTTTTGGTTGTACAGTTGGGTATATTTGGGACCTTGTCCTGGCAATGTTAGTGACACTCTTAGAGGCTATTGTGGACATGTTATTTTGAGTTATTTTTTTGGTACCTTTCAATCTTCAGTCATGGGATTGGTATGCACATATGTAGTGTGTGACTGTACCTCTGTTGTTGCAGCCTTGTCGGCTAGCTAGTACTTAATCATTTTGGTTTACCTATCCCGATGTACATGATTTATTGTTGACCAGGCCATTACTCAAATGGTCCAGGCATAGTTTTTCAGATGTTATGCTGCCCGATCTTTTGGCCTCTAGGCTAGTCATTTAGCATGTTTAGTGGCTTACTCATCCAATAACGGTATCGAGTGCCAGTCGCGTCTCTCCCTTTTTTGGGGCGTGACATAATTTCATATATTCCTATTGTGAGTATTTGATTATACTTACTTCATCAAGTATGATAATTATTTTACAAACATGAATAGCTAAATCCACAACTAGGATTGTGGAACCATGAATAATTAACAAAGTAAACCTAATAATTAGTAATCCTTGCATAGTGTGCTTGCATGTAATGTTTATCCCTTCATTTTGATTGCTTCTTAACGATTACAAACATTAGAACTCGTTGTATTCTTACTTACCTAACCAAGGAGGTAATGAATGAGAAAAATGATAAAACATCAGAGATTTGATGTCATTACACTCATCTAATTAGCTTGACCGGACCAAGTGATAGATAAATCTGAGACCATGGTAAGGGTTAGTAAAATATACATTTGTAGACGGACCAAGTTGCATGGTAATATTCATCTATTTGCCAGACTAAAGACTTAGGTGAACACAACTTACTAGTTGTGTATGCTACACACTAGAAAAAGTTACTATTATAAGGTTATATTGCGTTATGAATTCATGGGGAACACAATACCCTACTTTTATCTCTCATTGATTTTCAAACACATGCAATAAACTCAGTCTTAGTTTTAGTAGTTATTTCCAATTATTTCTTTAGTTACCCCACCCCCTTCTTTCAGGAAGTAAATCGAGTCTGAACCATATTTCTCGTGAATTCGACCCTAACCTTGGTTGGATTTTATATTTGACAACGATCGCTTTATACTTCTTTAGCGAGATGTAATTTGAGTGAATCAGCTTCCTAAATGTAATTTATTTTAGACGTGTATTAATGTCATGGTGCCATCCAATAGATACTAGTATTGGCTTATTTTAGAAAAAAAATAAAGAAATAATTTAATCAAGTTGAATAAATTGTCCACAAAATATGGTTGACCCAAACTTCATCTTTGTATAACTACTTTCAAAAAATATCTCTACATTAAAGTATCTAGAGAATTAAAGTCTATGCTGCCTCACTCAACATCTCACCAAATACTAGTAGTCTCTCAAGAACTTTTATTTATATAAAAAGATCATACTTTCAAACGCAAACATTCATCCCCCTCGAAAATAATAATTGTTTATTTTTAAATTGAAGACAGTAACAAAATGGCCTTAAGATGCAACAACACAACCTTAGAAAAGGAGAAGTTTTTCAGATAGGTTTACAAGTTACACGTAGGTCTCACAGGGGTTTAACACCGTTATTATTAAACGAATAATGTTAAGAAAATCAAAAGTGCTCCAATTCAGCTAAGTTAAAGAATTAAAAATGCTCAAATAATATTTGAATGACCAAAATGAACTAACTTCATAGATAAGAGGTAATTTTAGCACAAAACTCTTAAGTTGTTTAAGGCATAGTGAAGTGCATAGAACACTGGAGAAATTTTCGACCACATTAGAGCGTAGATGTGCCTTGTCGGAATATGTTGTTACTTAACAATTAACACATTGGACCATATTCATGTACGCATGCTCAAGCCAATGCAAAATGTCAAAAAAAGCATGCTATTGAAGATTAGAGAAAAGTGTAGTAATATAGCTATCTAGGGTGACCACCTCCCAAAAAATGGCACCTAATATAGCAATGAACTGCACGCAAAGTTATATTTGATCAGATATCGACATTCTCTAAACACAGACAAAAACAATCAAATTGCCTCATCTGACTTCAATTTACTTCATTCATACATGCAACAGAAATACAAGCCACTTTCACAGCAAGTGGATTAGGGTACTGAAATTTCAGCCACTAAATTTACCATTACTTTTTCTATAAATTGGTCATAATACACTCACCAAAATTTTACAACACAACTTCTCACAGCAACAACTTAATTAATTAGCTATATCACTCAGAAGAAATTGTGATGGCCTCATCAAATATTTTCTTGATTTTCCTTTTGGTTGCATTAATTGCAACTCCCGTTGCAGTTGCCCAATTAGGAGGACTTGTGAATGGCCTTCTTCGCCTAATACTTATAGATGGGGTTCTATTTTGTAGCCTTAACGGCAAAATAGACGTCATCAATGGAACTACTACCCCAATTTTCCCTAGTAAGTTCCTTATTTTGTACATACAAGAACCACGTAGTAAGCCTATATATGAATATAAATGTAACAAGACGTTAGTGGTTGTAAACTAGTAGCGAGTAGGTTTATATTATTATTTATAATAATACATATATATAGGAAGATTTCAGGACACTGCACTCATTATTCATCATGTAATAATGAGTGTGGATGGTGTGAATATATGGGGAAACAACTAAAATGAGGCCTATACTATAGTTGCCTGATTTGCATTAATATGGTATATACTTTTACTATGGTGAGTTTTATCATCCCTGGATAATGTTTTAAAGCATTTTATTGGCAAGTTATTAGTTTCATCTCTGAAGTATTGAAATTCTTTTAAAAACTTCTATATTTTACTAACTAAACTAAAATACATCACGGTCTATCACAAGTGTTAGAAATATCTCTTAACTTGACAAGAATTTAGCAACACTCATGTTACAAGATTAGGGTGTATTTAAGTTCAGTTAGTCAAGCAGAGGAGTATGTTTAACACTATCAATTTTTCAAAGATAAAACTAATAATTTGTATCAAATTTAAATGTGTTTTTAATACTTTCCTCTTTCCCCTTTTGCTAAGTGTGCATACATACGACATAACAAATGTTTGGTTTATGGGTTAGCCTAGAAATGCCAAAAGAAATTCTTTAAAAAATATCCAGAGGAATCATAAGACCGTCGAAAAGTAAGAGTGTATTAAGTAAGTTGAGCCGAATGATTAATCCTACAGTCTGTCAATAAGTGCGCTATAGTACCCTCCATGACCATGATATGATTAGCTTTCTACCCATTATATAAGATGCTTCCGCATGCATGTTGAATTGCGTGACGATAAGTTTAAACGATTAGAAATGAGTTATATGCTATGAGCTAAATAAATCTTAGTGACATCGTTAAATATTACAGATGCATCGGTGCAATTGCAGTGTGGAGCTGGAAATGTTGTATCAAGTACAACAACAAATGGATTGGGAGTGTTTTCACTCGCGTTGGATCCTCTTCAAAATATATTGTCATTGTTGCTGTCTAACTGCAGTGTTGTGATTATAACTCCTCTCTCAACATGTAACGCTAGCTTACCATCCGGGTTCTTACAGTCAGCCCTGCAGCTTGTTGGGAAAACATTTGCTGGCCTTGGTAGCATTGTCAATTTAGGTGCTAATAACTTTCAACTTCTTCCCAACCTCAATTAATTAATGAATTGACGAGTTACCCAAAAATGGTACTCGTTTATGTGTTGTTGAATTAATTAAATAGTGTTTCGTAGTGATGCATCAGCTAGTTAATTAACCTTGTTGCTGATTGCATAAATAAGGATTATTCTTGTGTCCACTCGTGGTGTTGTGCTTGTTTGAATGTTTTCCTTTCTTGTTGGACTGCGTGTCATAATTATCCAAGTGCAAATAATATTTGCAATGAAGTGTAATGTTATATTGGAGCCATCTACTCTCATAACTTGTGTTTTTATTTTCTTTAGGCTTAAGTCATCTACGGCCTCTTAGAGTTGTTCACATTTTTCACTTAGACATCTCAACTAAGTCTAGTACCTTTTAGACACTCTAATATTAACAAATATGTATTTATTAACCATAAAATGAAAATTAGCTTTAAAAATATTATGTGTGTAATTCACATTTCTTGCCTTAAAATGTTACAAATAAAATTATGACATATGGCACATGGACCCAAGCAACCTCACCCATGACCCACCTAACCCATTACCCTTTCTTCTTCTTCCTCCCTGTATCCATTAGCGCCATTGATGACAACTACAAACAGAGCAAAAAAAAAATCTCTCCCCCTCCCCCATCCCCAAACAACCTCGCGCAAATCCATTAACATAATTCTTTATTTTTTTGTCCTTCTTTCGTCACCCATCATTCACTATTTTTTTGCTTATTATTGAGATGTTTGCGAAAATAAATCGACGATAAATTATTTTGAAATCAACAATGAAAAAAATCAATCAAAAGTACATTGATCTTTTTTATATCATTTTTAGTAAATTTAATGGGTAATGATGTTTGCTTGATCGGAGAGATCCAAAATGGAAATTACCTGTCAATCTTTTTAACTTCAATGTACAAATTTCTTTTACTTATTACGAAGCAAATTAGAAGATTCAATTGTTTTTTACAAAAAATGAAAGAAAAAAAAAAGAACCAAAGAGGAAAGGTCTGAGAATTTTAAAATTTTTAAAGAGTGGGTTGAAGAAGATGACACTAATATATGGGTGTAGGGTGGAATTAACTTTATTTTTTAAAGTTATTTAGTTAATGTATGCCAAGTATCAAAAAATAAGTACAAATTTATTTAAAAATAAATAAAAATTAAAATTAAAAGCTATTCACGCGCCCCATAGCAATGAGATACACTTATTTTGCCACATCAGTGTTTTGTGTTTAATAGGTATCCATTTTGAACATTTTAAGTGTCTAACAGGTACTAGGCGTAGTTGAGGTGTCTAAGTGAAAACTATGGACAACTTTAAGGGGTTGTTGATGACTTAAGCCTTTTCTTTATATCTTTTTCTTATTTTTTCTTCTTCTTGGTTATTTTCTTTTATGTATCATGTTTCTCTTCTGTGTAAATTTGTACTATAATCTTTTAGTAATACATACACTCCTACTTTTAAGATGCATGGGAAGAAAAATATTTGAGATCACAAAATTCATTGTGTGTCCTCTAAGTAATTTAATCTCATCACTGTATACGAGGTTGTAGATTCTTTTCTCCCTAAATAAGACGAATATACATGCTAAAAAAGTAGTTGCACCTCACACTTCAGTAACTTCAAAGAACTGAAAAGTCAGCAACGACATCATACAAAGACTTGACTATATTTGTAAGAAAATTAAAAACATATAGAAGAAGAAGAAAATTTGATGCAAAAACAAAGGAAAAACTTCACTATTTATAGTGATTGATTTAGTTGAATAGGTCCAAACTCATTTGTTTAGAACAGATTAACCTATTGCAACAAGTATGGTATTTGTTGGGCGGAAGGTGTTGTAAGGATTTACCGTAATTCAGATTGTCAAACATAAACAATCTAACATGTAATTCTACTATAAACTCAAGATTGTAGAACTATATGATTTTCACATAAATCTTCTTAACACATTAGTTTAGTCAAGAAAACATACAAGAATCGTCCATGAGATCTTGACTTGATCACTTGAGCAAAATTTTTTTTCTTGTTCTTGACAAGATGTTAATTTTCTCTCTCTTCACCTATCATTGATTTCTTTCAGAATAACTATTGATTGAAAGTGCAGTATTCTTCAGTATTTATAGACAGAGAGAGGACCAATTACTTTCAGTCTCACTTTCCATCATCATGGGTAGGGGAAGTTATAACCATAATAAACCCCCATAACTTTTCACTATCATGTAAGTAACTTCCCATTAACATACCCATAACTTTCCACTAACATAGGTAGTAGATGGTGGGAAATTATGATAACCACCAACACATGCAAGTGGTGGGAAGTTATAATAACTTCCACCAATCATAATGGGTAGTGGTGGAAAGTTATAGTAACTTCCACCAACATAGTGGATGGTGGGAAGTTGCAGTAACTTCCACCAACAAGAGTAATGGGTGGCTTAATAACTTCCACCAACATTATCCAATTTGAATTTAGTTAGTTTAAACCAAGATTAATACTAACGTGAGTCATAAAATAAACATACCTGAGCCATAAAAACTAACATTGTCCCACTTGGCACACATAATATCAATCACTTAATGGTTTAATAAACATTTCAATTACTATGTACACAATACTAAATTTAACATTATTTGTCATTTTGAATAAGTCAACTAATACTTGTCATGGCGATCATATATTCCTTCTTTGACATAATTTCTTCCATGTATCACAATATTAGTATATTACTTAACACAACCTTTAAATTCATTATGGTCTAACGATAATGTTTAGAATATCTTTATCTAAACTAAAGCCTGTCAGCATCATTCTCAACATAATGTATACAAGAGAAAACAAGTAATAATAACAGAAACATATATATTTGAGCTCAAAGTGTCAATTGCATAAACATAATAAGAACTTTACAAAAGGTCAATCATTGCTATCCATAATACCCATTCTTTCATCATGTTCAACAAATATTTTGGGTGATAATCCTTTTGTCAATGGATCAACAATCATAAGTTTAGTGCTTATATGTTTAATTGTCACTTTATGTTTTTGAACTTTTTCCTTAACTGAAAAGTATTTCAATTCCATATGCTTAGCACTCTTTGAATACTTATCATTTTTAGAGAAGAAAACCATTATTGCATTATCACAGTAAAATTTCAGCGGCTTGGAAATACTGTCGACTAGCCCAAGTCCTAAAATAAAGTTGCACAACCAATAAGCCTGAACGGTGGCCTCAAAGCATGCCACAAACTCAACTTCCATAGTGAATGCATCTATAACAAACTGCTTCACACTCTTCCATGAAATTACTTCTCCAGATAATAGGAACAAATATCCAAATGTAAATTTTCTTGTATCCACACAACCAACATAATATAAATCTGAATATCCAACCATGTTAAGATGATCAGATCTTCCGTAAGTGAGCATATGATCTTTTGTTCCTTGCAAGTATCGTAACACTTTCTTTACAACCTTCCAGTGATCCATTCCTGAATTACTTTGATAACAACCCAACATCCCAACAACAAAACTTATGTCTGATCTAGTACTTTTCTGGGCATATATTAGGCTCCCAACAATTGATGCATAAGGAATATCTTTCATTTGCTTACTTTTCAATTCATTCTTTGGACATTGATTGAGACTAAATTTACCTTCTTTCTGAATTGGAATAACACAGGATGAATATTTTTTCATTCTAAATCTCTCTAACATTTTATTAATATAGGTTTTTTGAGATAATCCTTGTGATCTATCCCAAAATATTTTTATCCCAATCACATAACATGCCTCTCTGATATCTTTAATTTCAAAGTTGTCAGAGAGATATTCCTTGGTACTGTACAATAAACCAAGATCATTAGTAGCAAGTAAAATTTCATCAACATACAAAACTAACATAATAAACTTACTTCCACTGACATTTAAATATATACACCAATCAACGGTGTTTTCCTTAAATCCAAAGGTGACAATAATTTCATTAAACTTAAGATACCTTTGTCGGGAAGCTTGTTTAAGTCCATATATTGACTTCTTAAGTTTACAAACCATGTGTTCCTTTCGTTTGATAGAAAATCCCTCAGGTTGATGCATATAAACTTCTTCCTCTAAATTTTTGTTCAGAAAGGTTATTTTCACATCCATTTGATGTAGCTTTAAGTTAAAATGAGCTACTAAAGTCATTATAATTCTGAGAGAATATTTTCTAGAGATAGATGAAAAAGTCTCCCTATAATTGATGTCATCTTTCTGAGTAAAATATTTGGCAACAAGTCTGGCCTTGTGACATTCAATGTTGCCAGTTAAGTCTCGTTTGGTCTTAAAGACCCATTTACACCCAACTCTTTTACAACCTTCAGGTAATTCAATAAGGTCCCAAACATCATTATGTTCCATAGACTTAAACTCATCTTTCATAACTTCTATCTATTTATCAAAAATTTTACTTTTAATGTCTTGTGAAAATGAGACTGGATCATTATTAATTTCTAAGTCAATTTTTGACTCGTGTAGATTTGCCAAATAATCATCAAGAATAGCAGGTCTCTTTTGTCTTTGAAACCTCCTTAATGCTACTTTTTGTGGTTCATCTATTGTATGTTCATTAATTATGGCTTCATTATGATTAGTAGGAACATCAATTTGTTGTTCTTGTTGACTATTAGATTGTACAACAACTTAGGAACAACAACTTTAAAAGAATATGGGGTAGAGAAATTTGAACCTTAACTTCTTTAATTTTCACATTATGTGGTTCCTCACTCCCACTAACTTCACCATTCTTAATGAACCTAACATTTTCAATTTAAAAAAATTCTCGTACTATGATTAGGACAATACAATATATACCTTTTTGATTTTTTTAGATAACCAATGAAGAAACGACTGATTGTTCTTGAATCCAGTTTTTTTTCTTATGGATTATAAATTCTAATTTCTGTCGGGAAACCCCAAACATGCAGGTGCCTTAACCTTTCATGAGGTGGAATGTAACAATCTCTTGCACCATCCCTTTCTCTCTAGCCTCTAGGATAATCTAGCCAATCTCTATCTCTGCAACCATTACCACTGTTCCAACCTTGATTCTCGGATAGCCAGGGAAAATCCGGCTGAGAACCCAAGACCTAATTTTCAATGTAGTGAAGCTCCTCACTATAGACACCATCATAAGGCACATCACTAACACTACCAACCGCATTCACACTTTTTTTACCACTACCCATGACATGTTTTATCAAGAAGTCCAACTGAGTTAACATTTTGACCATTTTTTTTATCTCTCTTTTGATCATTGGCTAATTGTTCCTTGGATGGTCCCCTTTGAGTAGAAAAAAATGAGGTTTTCTCTGGTGTACCAAGCTTTATTTACCTTGGTCATATCATCTAGTAACTCGGAGGCAGCAACAAAGGTTTATTTCATGATGCCTACTCTTTCCAACTAATCAACTATTCCTTTATTCATAGCATCTAAACTCACATAGAAGTACTGGAGAAGTAGATAATTCAGAACACCATGGTTGGGACATTGAAGTAATAATTTCCAGAACCTCAACCACATTTCATATAACAGTTCACCTTCAATTCTCTTAAAGTTCTCAATGCTTCTCTGGAGTTTTACCATCTTTAAAGGAGGAAAGATCTTTCAAAGAATGCATCAATCAACTCCTCCTAATATGTGATAGAATCACGTGGTAATTCTGTCAACCATTTCACGGCCTCTCCAAATAAGAAAAAGAAAAATAGTCTCAATTGGATGATCTCTTGTGTCACACCTCGAAACAAGACTAGTGAGCAAACATCCATAAAGTTGTGGATGTGCTCATGTGAATCTTCTTGAGCTAGTCCTCTAAACAATCCCTTTAATTGGAGAAGTTGAAGGATTGTACTCGTAACATGGAATACAGTGTTTCCTAATAGTGGTGGCAATCTAATTACCCCTTTACTGCCCACTTGGTCCCAATAAACATCATGGAAATCATTAAGATCCCCAATATTTTCACCATTCAAACTTTTTCCTTCATCCATATATTCACTTAAACAAAGCCAACACAAACAAAAAAAAGAAATAAGAAAGTCCAAACTACAAAAGCTAAGTTTAAACAAACACTTCTAATAAGAACAAACACTGTTCCCTGTAAATGGTGCCATTTTGATGTCTCACCTCAATGTACTTTAATATCAACAATAAGTAGTCAATACAGTCGTCATCACATATTTAACCAAACTTTTGAGTCGGGGTCGAACCACAGGGAATGGTTGTTTGAGTAATAAAGTATTGAGTTGAGCTAGGTAACTATAGTGTTAAAATGGGAGGTTGAAAGTAACATAAAACTAACAACTGATTATGAGATTTAAGTTAAACACTCAATTGAAAGAGATTGTTGGGGATATGTCAACATGGAATGAGATCTAAATATATATGGCTCTAGATATATAAAGACCCGAACTTTGGGAGGCCTTGTGTAACGACCCAAAAATTTTTGAACTTTGTAGTGGTTGATCAAGGTCTATCTTTAACCAGTTTTGGTTGGATAGTAACCATTATGGGTCTTAATTATGTGGCCATGTTCAAAGGAATCTGCACTGGTTAAGTTTGTTTGTCATTTTATGGAAGTACTGACTTTGAATGGCTATATATCTTGGTACGAGATGAACTGTGTAGACTACAACCTATCAAAATAAAGCTCTTCAAGTTATATTCACAACAAAATTGGTTTCACTTGAATTGGAGTTCGGATGTAAAATTGATGACCGTTACAGTGAGACTATCTGTGCACGAAAGTGTTCTGAAAAGGGAGGGCCAAAGTTGACTAAGGCAGGGCCACACGGAAGGACCACAGACTGTGTGAGGGTTCAAGGACCGTGATCCTGTTCGTGGGTTGATCCAGAGTGAGGGATAGGTATAGTACCAAGGCCCCGAACCAAGTGAGGCTCCGTGGACCACTTCAAAGTCAGTGTGATTCCTCACGGTTCGTGGGGGAACCCGTGGAGTGTTCTAGAGAGTTTCTTGGACCCTGGGCCAGGACTCCGAGCCAAGTGAGGCTCCACAGACCAGTTCACGGTCCGTGTGATGCCTCATGGCCCGTGAGCAAACCGTGGAGTGGTCCAGAAAGTTCCCCAGATTTGCAAGCCAAGGTTGTGACCAAGTGTAGTCACACGGTCGAGTTCACGGACCGTGGACCGTTGTATGGTCCGTGTAGTTGTTCTGCGTCTCCAATTCCCAGTTATTTTCTCCATTTTATTAATGGTTAAATTGTAATTTCAATTGATCCTAGGGCCATTTTAGTCTTCCTAAACTCCCCTAAAATCCCTTAATTGAACCCTAATTCATTCAATCTCTTGAATCTTTTCAAAATAATCTCCCAATTTTCTCTTAACCTCCATTGAAGACAAGCTTTGAAACTTGGGGAAATTTGATTCTTCTTTAGATTCTTCTTATTCTTCTAGGGTAATTAAAGGCATGCGGGATTGATTCATGGTTATTCTTTCAACCATGAAGACCCAAAACTCCTCTTTTCAATTTTGATGAATTTTGACTTCCATTGAAATTAGGTCTTTTAACTTATGGATGTTTTGCTTCAATTAAAGTGTGGGCTATGTTAATTTATTGATTTCAAAGTGAATGTAGCCCCTTATTGATGATTTCCATTGATTTTATGATATTTTAAAAATGCATGTCCCCTTGGTTCTTCAATTCAAGTATGGGTATTAAGAATTTTGGTTTAAATTGATGACTCCATTATGCTTGGGATATGAAATACGTGTATTAAAGATTTAAATGATGATATATATTACCCATGCTACTCTTGATCATCCATGCATTGCATTCATGAGCATGAAAGGCTTGTTATGATGAAACTCTTGATAAGGGTTTGGCCCTCTTGTTATGATATGACATGATTTGATAAAGATATGAGAAGGTGATCACATAAAGTCTATGTTATGGATCTTTGAGAAATTATGGGCGTTTACACCATTATGATATGATATGATATGTTATGATGATGCATGATATGATATGCTATGTAGATGAGCTACTCCTATTGCATTAGTCTTGGAAAATGGCTTTTGGAAACTCTTGTTCGCTTTTGAGCCTAATTATGGAAAGACTTGAAATATGATTTGGCTTTTAGCTTAATTATGCATTCTTTTGAACGAAAGGTCAAATCTCCATTTTGAAGGATTGTATATATATATGTATTCCCGTGGGATAAGACTTAGCACCGAGAGATTGGAGTCTGGATAGACTATCTCCAAGGGTTCATACTCTTTTTCGTCAAACCATGTGCCACTATGGGTTATCTCCCTTGATAGGATTGACTTATTATGTATCCCCTTGTTTAAGGGTTGACCAGGGATCTACCTGGCAAGTAGTCTAATTCTAAGTAGTAGCTCGCTTGGTCTTTCATGTTGTCGGTTGAGGTTACATCCCCGCTATGATATGTAGGTTTGCACTTCATGCATCATGACATGACATGGCATATTGTTATGATATAAATTCCTTTGGGTATGTGTACTTCTTTCCATACCATGTGTGCCCTTGTCATCTAGTCTCGTCGTAGGATCATGTGCACTTGCATAGCATACTCGCATACTTAGTGCATTATATATGCTAACCCATACTCTTTGTCTACATCTTCTAACTATGTAGGGACCAGAGATGACTTTTTTCCACCGTTAAACGTCTAGTGAAGACTTTGAAGTATTACTTGTGGTGAGCCCTATACAAGGGCAATACCCAATTTCATCTACCTTATGACTTTATTTTATGTCCCTTTATCTTATGACTCGAGGGTGAGCCTGGAATATGTCGAGGCTTTATCTCATCTTATGTAGAGGCATTGTTGGACGTATCGAACTCTATTGTACGTTATGCTTTGTGTTAACTGAAATGATATGACTACCTATGTTCGGCACTGGTTCCTTATGTTATGCTTCCATTTCCGCTTATGTTATTGTGATTGTTGGATTGGGAATGTGCTTGTGTAGAAAGTCCCTAACCCTTCTTTCTCCCATAGCTTGAGTCATACTTACCCGCCCCTTAAAACATAATTGCTATGTGTTATGTGATTCATGCTTATCCCATTCCCGGCAGCATCCCCATAGCTTGAATCCAAAGCCCTGGAATCTCCTAGACTTATGTGTTATTTGTTATATTTACACGCTTTCGAACCAATGATATGAGCGATGATGCTATGATGGCTTGATTGAGGACTCTCGTGTTCTCTTTTTCCATGTCACATCTAGGCCTTACTCTCGGGTCATAACAAAGATAGTATCAGAGTCCTAGGTTAATAAATAATCCTCAGAGTCTAACATGTCGCGTCAAGTAGAGTATTGTCCATGGGTGTGATGTGTCATACCTATGAGTGAGAGGCTGTGATGACGTTTTAGGAATTTTCTCACTTCATTGTCCCTTATGTCGTGTTGTGTACTGTTTACAAGATTTCCTAAATGTTAGTGTCCTTGTCGCTCTTTCAGAAGATGCCTCCCAGAAGAGCTCCCCTTCCCAGGCAGGCTCCTGTCCATGAGGAACAAGCCCCTCGTGAGCCTGTGGACAAATAAGTGACTCATGCTAAATTTTGGAATATGGTGGCTATATTGGCCCAAGTGGTAGCTAATCAAGCCCGACCAACTAATCCCACAAATAGTGGCACTCCAGCTTCTGGTGTGAGAGACTATACTCGGATGGACCCTCCAGAATTCTTTAGTTCAAAGGTTGATGAGGACGCCAAAGAGTTCATTGATGAGCTCATGAAAATGTTGACTGTTATGGGTGTCAGTTCTGAGGAGAAGGTTGAGTTAGTTGTGTATCAATTGAAGGATGTAGCTCAAGTGTAGTACAATTAGTGATTGGTGGAAAGAATTGAAGATGTTAAGGTTGATTAGAAGGAATTCAAGTCTGTTTTTCTAGACCATTTCTTCCCTCTTGAACTTTGGGAAGCCAAGATGACTGAATTTATCAACCTCAAGCAAGGTAGTATATCCATGAGAGACTATTCTCTCAAGTTCACTAATATCTCAAACTATGCTCCCATATTAGTAGTTGATCCCCGTGCAAGGATGCATAAATTCATTTCTGGTATCTCTGACTTGGTTGTGAAAGAATGTCATACCCCCATGCTTATTCGGGACATGGATATCTCAAGGCTTATAACTTATGCTGAACAGATTGAGGGTAAGAAGCTCAAGGAGAGGAGGGTAAACGACTCCAAGAGAGCCCAATTTGATGGTGGATTCTCTAACTCTAAGAGCGGTGGTGGATTTGGTCGATTCCAACAAGGCCAGGGTTTGAACATGAAGCTTGCTAATCCGGGAGTACCTCCTCCTAAGGTACAAGTTGGGGGTGGTCCACGAGCTCCCCGTTGTGGCCAGTGTGAGGGAAACCATTTGGGTGAGTGTAAGAAGGCTTCGGGTGCTTGCTTTGGGTGTGGAAGTATGAATCACAAGATTTTCGATTGTCCAAAGAACACAAAGAGGGATCAAGTGGCTTCAGGTGGTCAGGGGCAGCCGAAGGCCCAAGTTGATGGTGCTCCCAAGAACAATAAGTTTTATGCTCTTTATTCCCGGCAGGAGGTAGATGAGGCTCCAGACGTCGTGACTGGTATGTTAAAAGTCTTTTATTTTTATACTTACGCTTTACTTGACACAGGTGCAAATTTATCTTTTGTGACTCCTCTGTTAGCTGTTAAATTTGGTTTGAGTCTAGAAACTTTGTAGGAACCTTATTCGGTGTATACTCCCGTGGGTGAGTCTATCATTTCCTGGAAAGTGTATCGGGGTTGTCCTTTTTCTATGTTGCATAAAGTTTTCCCCGGTGATCTTGTAGAACTTGAGATGTATGACTTTGATATTATTCTTGGGATGGATTGGTTGCATGCCTTATATGCCTCAATTGATTGTAGAACTAGGCAAGTTAAATTCCAAGTTCCTAATTAGCCCATATTGGAATGGAAGGGTAGTGATTTCGTGGTTAGGGGTCGGTTTATTTCCTACTTCAAAGCCTGGAGAATGATTTGCAAGGGGTGAATCTATCATATTGTAAGGGTTAGAGACATGGAGGGTGAGTCACCGATGCTGGAATCGATTCCGGTGGTTAATGAATTTCTCGATGTGTTTCCCGAAAACTTACCCGACATCCCTCCTAATAGAGAAGTGGAATTTGGCATAGATATCCATCCGGATACTCAACCTACTTTACCTTGGGGTTCTCCCATATTGTTTGTGAGGAAGAAAGAAGGTTCACTCTGAATATATATTGATTATCGACAGTTGAATAAGGTGGCCGTCAAGAATAGGTACCCGTTGCCCAGAATCGATGACTTGTTTGATCAAATCCAATGGGCTACTTATTTCTCTAAAATAGATCTTCGTTTGGGTTACCATCAGTTGAAGGTAAGGGAGTGTGATATTCCAAGGATGGCCTTTCAGACTCGTTATGGTCATTTTGAGTTTGTGGTGATATTATTTGGTTTGACCAATGCTCCGGTGATGTTTATGGATCTCATGAATTGGGTATTTAAGCCATTCCTTGATAGTTTTGTGTTGGTATTCGTTGATGACATCCTGATTTACTCTCGAATTGAGCGGGAGAATAGGGATCACTTGAGGTTGGTGCTTCAAACCTTGAGGGAGAAGTAGTTGTTTTCCAAGTTTAGCAAGTGTGAGTTTTTATTGGGAGAGGTGGAAATCCTTGGCCATGTGGTATTTGGCGAATTTATTAAGGTTGATCCTAAGAAGACTAAAACAGTGAAGGATTGGCCTAGACCGTTGACCCCTTAGGATATTTGAAGTTTCCTTGGGTTAGTCGGTTATATAAGAGGTTTGTTGAGGGATTTTCTTACATTGCATCCCCATTGACTAAGTTGACCCAGAAGAAGGCTACGTTTGTGTGGTCAAGTGAGTGTGAGAAGAGTTTTCAGACATTGAAGCATCGACTCACATCGGCTCCTGTTTTGACCTTGCCCAATAGGTTGGATAGGTTTGTGGTGTATTGTGATGCTTCACTAATTGGGTTGGAATGTGTACTTATGCAACATAGTAAGGTGATATCTTATCCGTCTCGAAAATTAAAGGTGCATGAGTAAAATTATTCGGCCCATGACCTTGAGTTGGCGACGGTAGTGTTTGCTTTAAAGATTTGGAGACACTACTTGTATGGGGTTGACGTTGATGTCTTCACCGATCATAAAAGTTTGCAATATGTGTTCACACAAAGGGATCTTAACTTGAGATAAAGGATATGGTTGGAATTTCTCAAGGATTATGACATGAGTGTCCTTTATCATCCCGACAAGGCGAATATCGTGGTGGATGCCCTTAGTAGGCTATCTATGGGAAGTGTGTTGCATGTGGGTGAAGGGAAAAGGAGATAGTAAGGGACGTACACCGTCTGGCTAGATTAGGTGTTTGGTTGACCGACTCGAAAGAGGGTGGTATTCTTATTCAAAGTGGATCTGAGTCTTTGGTGGTAGTTGATGTTAAGGCAAAGTAAGATCTAGACCCTTCCTTGGTTGAGTTAAAGAAGTTGGTTGACGGGGGGGAAATTGAGGTTTTCTACCACGGAGAAGATGGTGTGCTACGATATCAATACCGAGTATGCATTCTAAATGTCGATGGCCTAAGAAAGGTCATCATGAGTGAAGCTCATAATTCTGAATATTTTATTCCTCCAGGATCTACTAAGATGCATCAGGACTTGAGGGAGGTGTATTAGTGGCATGACATGAAGAAGGACATAGCCATGTTCGTGTTAGAATATCCGAATTGCCAACAAGTGAAGGTTGAACATCAAAGTCCCAACGAGTTGGCCCAAGATATTGAGATTCCTACTTGGAAGTGGAAAGATGTGAAAATGGACTTCGTAGTTGGGCTACCCCGTACTCGTAAACAATTTGACTCAATATGGGTTGTTATTGATCGAATGACTAAGTCGGCTCGCTTCTTACTGATCAAGAATACTTATAGTGTCGAGGATTATGCTAAATTGTATATTCAGGAATTGGTGAGATTGCATAGTGTACCAAGATCTATCATATTGGATCATGGTGCCCAATTTACTTCTCACTTTTGGAGATCATTTCAAAGGGGACTTGGCACTAGGAACAAATTAAACACCGTTTTCCATCTCAAAACCGATGGACAAGCCGAGAGGATAATTCAAACCTTAGAGGATGTGTTAAGGGCTTGTGTGTTAAAGTTCAAAGGAAATTAGGATGATCATCTACCGCTTATCGAATTTGCCTACAACAATAGTTTCCATGCTAGCATTGGTATGGCTCCATTTGAAGCTTTGTATGGTAGGAGGTATAGATCCCCAGTGAAGTGGTTTGAAATAGGTGAGGTGGCGTTGTTGGGCCCGTACTTGGTTATAGAAGCTATGAAAAAGGTGAAGTTGATTAGGGAGAGGTTGAGGACGGCTCAAAGTCGCCAAAAGTCCTATTCGGATGTTAGAAAAAGAGACCTTAAATTTCATGTGGGTGATTGGGTTTATGTGGAGGTATCCCCTAAGAAAGGCATCTTGCATTTTGACAAAAAGGGCAAGTTGAGCCCTCAGTACATCGGATCATGTGAGGTGGTTGAATTAATTGGAAATGTGGCTTATAGGTTGGATTTGCCTTTGGAGATAAGTTCTATTCATCCGGTGTTATATGTTTCGATGTTGAGGATATTAAGTGGTGACCCTAGGGCAATTGTACCTTTGGAGGGTGTGACGGTTGAGGAGAATTTGATTTATGAAGAGGTGTCGGTTGAGATCTTGGATAGGCAAGTCAAGCGACTTCGCAAAAAGAAGGTAGCTTCGATCAAGGTACTTTGGAGAAACCAGCAAGTGGAGAACGCTACGTGGGAAGCGTAGCCAGACATGATGAAGTGATACCCTTATATTTTCCAATCTACTCAAGTCTACGGTACTAGGTTCTATCATTTCTAATGGTCCTAATTCTTTAATTCTTGAGTTTTATAATATTGCATGCATACATGAGCACGAAAATGATTTGAATGATGCTTTGATATGAGTTTTAATGGTTTTGAAAAAAAATGATGCATGGTCCATTATGAGTTGTGTTAGTAATGTTTCTTTCTTGATTGAATCCTTCAAGCCTTGCTCTAGCCCATTTGAGGACGAATGTTCCCAAGGGCGAGATGATGTAACGAACCAAAAACTTTTGAACTTTGTAATGGTTGATAAAGGTATATCTTGAACCTGTTTTTGGTTGGATAGTGACCATCATGGGTCTAACTTATGTGTCCATGTTCAAAGGAATTGCATTGGTTAAGTTTGCTTGATGTTTTGTGGAAGTACTGACTTTGAATGGTTATATATCTTGGTACGAGATGAACTGTGTGGACTATGACCTATCAAAATGAATCTCTTCGAGTTATCTTCATAATGCAATTGATTTCACTCATATAGGAGTTTGGATGTAGAAGTTATGACCATTACGGTGAGACTGTCTGTGCACAAAAGTGTTCTGGAAAAAGAGGGCCAAATTTGACTAAGGCAGGGCCACACGGAAGGACCACTAACCGTGTGGGGGTTCACAGCCCGTGAGCCCGTACGTGGGTTGATCCATAGTGTGGGATTGGTATTGTACTAAAGCCCCGAACCAAGTGATGCTCCACGGACCACTTCACGGTCTGTGTGATGCCTCACAATTCGTGGGGGCACCCGTGGAGTGTTCGAAATATTTACTTGACCCCTGGGCTAGGATTCCGAGCCAAGCGAGGCTCTATGGACCAGTTCATGGTCTGTGTGATGCCTCATGGCCTGTGAGCCAGTCGTGGAGTGGTCCCGAAAGTTTCCCAAATTTGCAAGCCAAGGCCGTGACCAAGTGTAGCCACACGATCGAGTTCACAGACCGTGGATCGTTGTACGATCCGTGTAGTTGTTCTGCATCTCCAAGTCCCAGTTATTTTCTCCATTTCATTAATAATTAAGTTGTAATTTAAATTGATCCTAGGGCCATTTTAGTCTTCCTAAACTCCCCTAAAATCCCCGAATTGAACCCCAATTACCTTAATTCATTCAATCTCTTGAATCTCTTCAAAATAATCTCCCTATTTTCTCTAAACCTCCATTGAAGACAAGCTAGGAAACTTGGAGAAATTTGATTCTTCTTCAGATTCTTCTTATTCTTCTCGGGTAATTAAAGGTATGTGGGATTGATTCATGGTTATTCTTTCAACTATGAAGACCCAAAACTCCTCTTTTCAATTTTGATGAATTTTGACTTCCATTGAAATTAGGTCTTTTAACTTATGGATGTTTTGCTTCAATTAAAGTGTGGGTTGTGTTAATTTATTGATTTCAAAGTGAATGGAGCCCTTTATTGATGATTTCCATTGATTTTATGATGTTTCAAAAATGCATGTCCCCTTGGTTCTTCAATTCAAGTATGGGTATTAAGAATTTTACTTTAAATTGATGACTCCATTATTCTTGGGATATGAATTTCTTGTATTAATAATTTAAATGATGATATCCATTACCCATGCTACTCTTGATCATCCATGCATTGCATTCATGAGCATGAAAGGCTTATTATGATGAAACTCTTGATAAGGGTTTGGCCGTCTTGTTATGATATGACATGATTTGATAAAGATATGAGAAAGTGATCACATAAAGTCTATGTTATGGCTCTTTGAGAAATTATGGGTGTTTACACCATTATGATATAATATGATATGTTATGATGATGCATGATCTGATATGCTATGTAGATGAGCTACTCCTATTGCATTGGTCTTGGAAAATGGCTTTTGGAAACTCTTGTTCGCTTTTGAGCTTAATTATTGAAAGACTTGAAATACGATTTGGCTTTTAACCTAATTATGCATTGTTTTGAAAAAAAGGTCAAATCTCCATTTTGAAGGCTTGTATATGTATATGTATTCCCGTGGGATGAGACTTAGAACCGAGGGATTGGAGTCAGGATAAACTATCTCCAAGGGTTCATACTCCTTTCCATCAAAGCATGTGCCTCCACGGGTTATCTCCCTTGATAGGATTGACTTATTATGTATCCCCTTGTTTAAGGGTTGACTAGGGATCTACCTGGCATGTAGTCCAATTCTAAGTAGTAGCTCGCTTGGTCTGTCATGTTGTCAGTTGAGGTCACATCCCCACTATGATATGTAGGTTTGCACTTCATGCATCATGACATGACATGGTATATTGTTATGATATAAATTCCTTTGGCTATGTGCACTCCTTTCTAAACCGTGTGAGCTCTTGTCATCTAGTCTTATTGTAGGATCATGTGCACTTGCATGGCATACCCGCATACTTAGTGCATTATATGTGCTAACCTATACTCTTTGTCTATATGTTCTAACCATGTAGGGACCGGAGATGACTTTCTTCCACCGTTGGACGTCTAGTGAAGACTTTGAAGTATTGCTTGTGGTGAGCCCTATACTCCAAGGGCAATACCCAATTTTATCTACCTTATGACTTTATTTTATGTTCCTTTATCTTATGACTTGAGGGTGAGCCCAGAATATGTTGAGGCCCCATCTCATCTTATGTAGAGGCAATATTGGACATATCAAACTCTATTGTACGTTATGTTATGTGTTTACTGAAATGATATGACTACCTATGTTCGAAAATGGTTCCTTATGTTATGCTTCCATTTCTGCTTATGTTATTGTGATTGTTAGATTGGGAATGTGCTTGTGTGGAATGTCCCTAACCCTTCTTGCCACCATATCTTGAGTCATACTTACCCACCCTTTAGAACGTAATTGTTATGTGCTATGTGATTCATGTTTATCCCATTCCCGGCAGCATCCTAATAGATTGAGTCCAAAGCCCCAGAATCCCCTAGACTTATATGTTATTTGTTATGTTTACACGTTTCTGAACCAATGATGTGAGCGATGATGCTACGATGGCTTGATCGAGGACTCTCGGGTTCTTTTTTATCATGTCACATCTAGGCCTTACTCTTGGGTAACTACACCTTGACGATGATTAAAAATAGAGTTCCAAAAGTTTTTTCCAAGGTGAAACCCCATGGTCACCTCCATAAGTCGTGAAAGGGGTCCACGAGCCGTAGAGGCTGCCGAGGGGTGGCCCTTGGCTGTGTGTGTGGTGTGTTTTGGTTATGTTGAAGGTCATGACCAAGAGGCCCTCCATTGAGCCCTTCATGGCTCGTGGTGCTTACCATTGGTCGTGAAAGCAGCACGTGGTAGGTGCCCAGGGCTTGAAATCCAGTGTGTGGCTAAGGCACCCACCACACACCTTTGTACGGGCCATACAACCACCACACGGCTCGTGTGGGTTCCCTTGAGTGTGTTGGTCCAAAATATTTTGAAGTATCAAATCACTATCTCGAAACTTGGACCTCTGTTCGGAAGCTTTGTATGGACCGTGGAACTTTGGTACGGACCGTGAAGCCTTCGGTGGAACCACACTTGGCCTGAAAAATATTTTCTGAGGAATTTCTCATGGGCATTTGTACGACCCGTGGTCCCTTGGTACGGCCCGTGGTAACCTCGTATGGGACCCCTAGCTACTTTTTAAAGCTCGCTTCATTAATGATATTTTTGTAATTATGGTTTATTTTAAGGTCTTTTAGGGCCTTAATACCTATCCTAAGCCCTCAAATTAGATTATACTCACTCATTCACTCTCATATTACATTCAAACTCTAGAATTCAATTCCTAAACTCTCTCTTCAAGTCTTGTGATTGGGGATTTAAGCTAAGGGTTGAAGGAGGTTTCAATTCAAGACAATTTCATTCTAAATTCTTCTAGATTTCTCAAGGTATGTGGTAATTCATTCATGGTCCTTTTCAACCATGAAGACCCCAATAGCGTTTATTACTTAATTTATGAATTTTAAGCTTACTTTGATTATGGGTCTTTTAAATTAGTGTTGATTTGATTGCACTGAGATATAGGTTGTGATTAATTATTGATTTTAATATGATTTAAGCCCTATTATATTGAATTACATTGATTTAATGAAGATTTAACATGCATGTCCTCTTGAATCTGTAAATTTATGCATGGGTAGTCTTAATTATGTTTTTATTGTGATTTAAGTATGGATTCATCTTATTATGTTATTTTAAACATGAATCTCTATTGTCCATGCTACTCTCTCATCATTCATGGCTTATGCATACATGAACAATGCTTTTATGGAGTTTATGATGTAGGCTAAGACCCAATTATGACTATGCTTTCAAGCAAAGTATGGGTATGACAAGATTGTGATCACATGACATCTATGATATGGCTTTGTAAGGAATTATGGGTGTTATGCGCCACTGTGTACAAGTTAAATGATCTACTCTTATGCATGTATTCATCAATTGAAGTATGGTTTGTCTTTTTAGCCCAAGTATACATGAATTGAAGTATGTTTTGGCTTTTAAGCCTAAGTTGTATGACGAAGATTTGAAAGACTTATACTTTGTTTTAAAGCATGTATGTGTATAAGTATTCTCGTGGGATGATAAACTAACACCGAATGAGATTGGAGGCGGGGGCACGACCTAAGGGGTCCTTATATAAATTCTCCCTTCTCATAATTACATGACAGCGTAAGTTTATGTTTATGCCTTTTTATGAGATGATCATGAAATCCTTCCAAAAAGATGAATTCGTAAGGAAGGTGGACATCACACTGAAAATATGAGTTTGTAAGGTGTGGTGTTGCCTACCTTTGGACAGCAGTCTACTCTCATCCAATGGGAGGCTTTCATTGGGCAGATTTATGTATTAGCTCACATGGGTATAAGATATCATTTATGGTCCCATCCTTGTATGTTTAAGTATCATGGCATTCATGCATCATGGATTTCATGGCATATTGATATTGTATTTTTTCCTATATACTTCTTTCTATATATGTACCCTTGTTATCTAACATTGATTTACAGATCATTCATGTTCATAAGCATGCATGCTCGCATACTTAGTACATTCAAACATACTAATGCATACTCTTTTGCCTACATGATCTAACCATGTAGGGACCGAAGACTTTCATCTTTCGCCTCTTGACAGCTAGTTTGTTTGACAAAGAGTTGCTTGTGGTGAGTCCTATCATCCAAGAGAAAGCCACCTTCTATCTACCTATTATGTTATGATGTTTTATGTATTTACTATGAGGGTGAGCTCGGGACTTATCTTGGCCCATGTCCTATTCTATGTACTAGAGGCATTGTTAGACATCATGAACTCCTTGTACGAATATGCTACATTTATGCTTGGGATGTTATGCTGCCTATGATGTTATGATGATGTATGGAAATGTGGAAAGTCCTAAGTCCCATATACCCCCATAGTGTGAGTCATACTTACCCACCCCTTAGTTCTTATGTGCTATGTGTTATGTGAAATCATGTAAATCCCTTTCCACTTGATATCCCCATAGAATGAGTCTTGAATTCCCATCCCTTAGACTTATGTGTTGATTTGAGTGCTAATGATTCCCATTCCCGTACCACATAGCTTGAGTCATGTATCCCTATACCTTAGTATCACTTATTGATTATGGTTATTATCATGCGCTTTCGAACAAATAATGTGTGTATGAATTCTATGAGGCTTATTTGGGGACTCTCAGATTCCCATTTTCCATGTCACTCCTAGGCCCTAGGCTCAGGTCATGACAAGCTCAGTACCATAACACTAAGGTTTTAAAATGATCCTAGGAGTCCAACATGCCACGTCGAGTAGAGTCCTATTTATGGGTGTGAAGTGCACTATACCTATGAATGGGAGGCTATGATGATGTTTTAGGAATTGTCTAACTTCTTCATTTCTTATGTCATGCTATGGACCGTGTATTAGGACTTCTTGACTCTAAAGATGTCCTTGATACTCTTTCGAAGATGCCTCTGATAAGAGCTACTCTACAAAGATAGGCCCCGATTAATGAAAACTAAGTCCCTCAAGATCCTATAGGGGACCCAGTTACTCATGATAAGTTCAGGATTGTTGTTTCCATGCTTTCTCAAGTGGTTACCAACCAGGATAGGTAGGTTAATCTTCCTCCCTCTATTCCCACTCTGGCTGCTAGGGTAAGAAAGTTTTCCTGAATGAATCCTCTAGAGTTCTATGGGTCTAAAGCTTATGAGGATGCCCAGAAATTTATTAATGAACTCTCTAAGGTATTGATATTTATGGGGGTGACTTCAGAGGAAAAGGTTGAGCTAGCTGCTTATCAGTTGAAAGATATGGCTCAAGTGTGGTATACTCAATGGTTGATGGAGAGGGTTGTCGATGAAGGGGTTGGTTGGGAAGAGTTTAAGTTTGCTTTTCTGGACCATTTTTTCCATCTTGATCTTAGGGAGGCCAAGATGACATAATTTATCTATTTCAAGCAAGGTGGTATGAGTGTGCGATATTATACCCTTATGTTCACGAAACTCTCAAAGAAAGCTCTTATGTTGGTGGCTGACTCGCGTGCTAGAATGTGTAAGTTTATTTATGGGATCTCTGATTTGGTTGTGAAAGAGTGTAGTATGGTTGTGCTTATTCGAGATATAGATATTTCTTGGATCATTACTTATGCTGAACAGATTAAGGGGGAGAAGTTCAAAGAGAGGAGGGTGAATGACTCTAAGAGAGCTCATTATGATGGTGGGTTCTCTAACTCTAGGAGTGATGATGGAAAGGGTCGCTTCCAACATAGCCAAGGTTCAAATGCAAAGGTTGTCAATGCTAGGGTGTTTTCTCCAAATGCATAGATTGGAGGTAGGCCAATGGCCCCTCGGTGTAACACGTGTGGTAGGAATCACTCAGGTACATTCTCGAAGCCCTCGGGTTCTTGCTTTGGGTGTGGTGAGATAGCCCAAAAAATTGTTGACTGTCCTAATGTTGCTAAGAAGGGTCAGAGTCAAGTAGATCAAGGTAACCAAGTCCAACCAAGATTTTCTCGAGGTGGTGTCCCCAAAAACAATAGGTTCTACGCCTTGCATGCTTGACCGGAAGTAGAGGAGACTCTGGATGTGGTGACTGGTATATTAAAACTCTTCAATTTTCATACTTATGCTTTGCTTGATTCGGTTGTAAATTTATGTTTAGTGACTCCTCTTTTGGCTTTGAAGCTTGGTTTGAGTCCTGAAATTTTGAGGGAGCCTTTCTCAGTATATATTCCCGTGGGAGAGTCTATTGTTGCCCAAAAGGTCTATTGGGGTTGTTCTATTTTGGTCTTTCATAAAGTCCTTTCTTGTGATCTTGTAGAACTTGAGATGTTTGATTTTGATATTATTCTTGGGATAGATTAGTTGCATGCTTCATATGCCTCTATTGATTGTAGAACATAAAAGGTTAAGTTTCAGTTGTCTATTCTAGAATGGAAGGGTAGTGACTCCGCTTTCAAAAGTCAGTTTATTTCCTATATCAAATCCCAAAAAATGATTTCTAAATGGTTCATCTATCACATTGTGAGGGTTAGAGATGTGGAGTCTGAGATACCTACTCTTGAGTCGGTTCTGGTAGTTAATGAGTTTTCAGATGTTTTTCCTAAAGATTTACCCGATATTCCTCCCAAAAGGGCCATGGATTTTGGTATAGATCTCCTTCTGGATACTTAGCCTATTTCCATTCCTCTTTATCATATGGCACTGGCTGAATTGAAGGTGTTGAAGGCCCAGTTAAAGTATCTACTGGAGAAGGGTTTTATTAAGCCGAGTATATCACCTTAGGGTGTTTCTGTGTTATTATTAAGGAAGAAGGATGGGTCTCTTTGGATGTGTATTGACTATCGTCAATTGAATAAAGTGAACATCAAGAACAAATACCCATTGCCTAGGATCGACGACTTATTTGATCAATTTCAACGGGCTACTCATTTCTCAAAGATTGACCTCCACTCTGGTTTCCATCAATCAAAAGTATGGGAGTATGATATTCTTAAGATGGCTTTCCAGACTATATATGGGCACTTTGAGTTTATAGTAATGTCCTTCAGTTTGACTAATGCTCTGACTGTGTTTATAGATCTTATGAAACAGGTGTTCAAGCCATTCCTTGATAGTTTTATGGTTGTCTTAATCGATGATATTCTTATTTACTCCCGGAGTGAGCGGAAGCATATGGATCACTTGAGCTTGGTTCTTCAGACATTGAGGGAGAAGCAATTGTTTGCCAAGTTCAGTAAATATGAGTTTTGGTTATGAGAAGTGGATTTTCTTGGCCATGTGGTCTCCGGTGATGGAATAAAGGTTGTTCCAAAGAAGACTAAGGCCATGAAGAATTAGCCTAGGCCATTGAATCCTTCTGATATTCAGAGTTTTCTTGAATTGGCTTGTTATTATCAAAGGTTTGTTGAAGGTTTCTCATTCATTGCATCTTCATTGACTAAGTTGACTCAAAAAAGGCTAAGTTTATTTGGTCGGATGAGTGTGAGAAGAGTTTTCAGACTCTGAAGGATCGACTTACATCAGCTCCTATTTTAACTTTACCGGATGGCTTAGATGGGTTTGTGGTATATTATGATGTTTCTCGAATTGGGTTGGGTTGTGTGCTCATGCCACATGGTAAGGTGATAGCTTATGCATTGAGGTAGTTGAAAGTGCATGAACAAAATTATCCAACTCACAATCTTGAATTGGCAATTATGGTATTTTCTTTGAGGATTGAGAGACATTACTTATATGGGGTTCATGTTGATGTTTTCACCGATCACAAGAGTTTTCAATATATGTTCATCCAAAGAGATCTTAATATGAGGCAAAAGAGGTGGTTCTAACTCCTTAAAGATTATGATATGAGTGTTCAGTACCATTCCGGCAAGGCAAATTGATTGGTGATACTAGTTCTATTGTGCCATTAGCGGGTGTTGAGGTTGAGGAGAATTTGACTTAGGAAGAGGTGTCAGTTGAAATTTTGGACACACAAGTGAAATGGTTTCACAATAAGGATGTGTCTTCGATTAAAGTTCTTTGGAGAAATCAACATGTGGAAAGTGCTGCTTGGGAGGCTGAGTCGGACATGATGAGGCAATGCCCCTATCCTTTCCAATCTACTCAAGCCTAGGTATTAGGTTCTTCCTATTCTAAAAGGTCTTATTTCTTTTACTCTTATATTTCATGGCATGACATGCATACATGTGCATGAATATGATTTAAAGGATGTCTATGACATAAGTTTTAATGATTTTATGGTTTTCAAGTATTGAGTTATGCATTGTGTCATCTTGTTGAGATGTTCCATGTTCAAGTCTAGTCTTTCAAGTCATGTTCTAGCTCATTCAAGTACAAATGTTCCCAAGAGGGAGATGATGTAAAGACCTGGACCTTGGGAGGCCTTAACGATGCTTAAAAATCAAGTTCCAAAAGTTTCTGATAAAGATGACACCCTATAGTCACCTCCACGAGCCATGGAGGGGGGTCCATAAGTCGTGGAGGTTGCCTAGGGGTGGCCCTTGGCCTTGTGTGTGGTGTATTGTGGCTTATGGTGGAGTTCAAGACCAAGTGGTCCTCTACTAAGCCCTTCATGGCTCGTGGTGCACACCATTGGTGATGGAAGTGGCTCGTGGTAGGTACCCTGGGCTTGAAAGCCATTATGTATCTAAGGCACCCACCACGGACCCTTTTACGTGTTGTACAACCACCACAATACTTATGTAGGGTCCCGTGAGGGTATTGGTCAAAATATTTCCAAAGTATCAAATCACCGTCTCAGAACTTAGACCTTTGTACGGAAGCTTTATACAGACTGTGGAGCTTTTGTACGGACCGTGAAGCCTTCGGTGGAACCACCCTTGGCTTGAAAAATATTTTTTGAGGATATTCTCACGAGCACTTATACGACCTGAGGTCCCTTGGTACGGTCCATGCTAACCTCATACGAGACCCTGGCAACTTTTTAAAAATCACTTCATTAATCGGTTTTAGTAATTATGGTTTATTTTAAAGGTCTTTTAGGGCCTTAATACTTATCATAAGCCCTCAAATCAGATTATACCTACTCTTTACACTCATTCACTCTCATATTACATTTAAACTCCAGAATTCAATTCCTAAACTCTCTCTTTAAGTCTAGTGATTAGGGATTCAAGCTAAGGGTTTAAGAAGGTTTCAATTCAAGTCAATTTCATTCTAGATTTCTCAAAGTACGTGGGAATTCATTCATGGTCCCTTTCAACCATCAAGACCCCAAAAGCTTTTACTACTTAATTTATGAATTTTAAGCTTACTTTTAATATAGTTCTTCTAAATTAGTGTTGATTTGATTGCATTGAGATATGGATTTTGCTTAATTTTTGATTTTAATATGATTTAAGCCTTATTATATTGAATTACATTGATTTTATGAAGGTTTAACATGCATGTCCTCTTGAATCTGTAAATCTATGCATAGGTAGTTTTAATTATGTTTTTAATTGTGATTTCCTTGTGATTTAAGTATGAATTCATCTTATTATGTTATTTTAAACATGAATCTCTATTGGCTATGCTACTTTCTCATCATTCATGGCATATGCATGCATGAACAATGATTTTATGGAGTTTATGATATGGGCTAAGACCCAATTATGAGTATGACTATATTTTCAAGCAGAGCATGAGTATGACAAGATTGTGATCACATAATATCTATAATATGGATTTTTAAAGCATTATGGGTGTTATGCACCACTATGTATAAGTTAAATTAGCTACTTCTATGCATGTATTCATGAATTGAAGTATGGTTTGGCTTTTTAGCCCAAGTATGAATGATATGAGGTATGTTTTGGCTTTTAAGCCTAAGTTGCATGATAAAGATTTGAAAGACTTATCCTCTTTTTAAAAGCATGTATATGTACAAGTATTCTCATGGAATGATGATCTAATACCGAATAAGATAGGAGGAAGCACCTCGATCTAGGGGGTCCTTGTCACGACCCGAATAGGAGCCTAGATGTGACATGGCGAAGGAGAACCCGAAAGTCCTCGATCAAGCCATCATAGCATTATTATACACATCATCGGTTAATGCGGAAGCTAAACACATAACACATAAGCTCTAAGGGATTTGGGACTTGGGACTCAAGCTATGGGGATGATGTCGGGAATGGGATAAGCAAGTATTCAAGTAACACATAGCAATTATCTTTAAGGGAACGGGTAAGGGGAAATCAACTATGGGGGTACACCAGGATTATGGGATTTTCCACATAAGCATATAGTCAATCAAGATTCCCAACATTCACATCATAAGCATAATAAGAGACTAATTCCATAATCAAGGCTAATAGCATAGTATTATATAACAAAAATGTTTAACATAACAGGCCAACATACAAGAGTTTAGAATGGTACATAAGCCTCTACATAGATGAAACGAGGCCTCGACATATTTGAGGATCACCCTCAATACATAAATGAAATAAGCGACAAAATAAAACTAGGTGGATAGAAGATGGCTATCTCCCTTGAACAAAAGGGCTCACCACTAGTGCAAGTCTTTAAGAATAATCACACGTCGTTCGGTGGAATGTGGAAGTCGTCGCTGGCACCTACATGGTTAGATCATGTAGACAAATGTATGGGTTAGCACAATAAAGTACTAAGTATGCGGGCATGCAAATACACATGCACATGAGCCTAAAGCAACCTACATGACAAGGGCCCATATAGATAGAAGTGAATATAAGAAAGGACAATATATATTCTATGAAATTCATGATGCATGAAATGCCATGATGCGTAGTATAGAGGGGATGGGATCATAACCGACATCACAAGTCCATGTGAGCTACAACATGGCCTTGCCCAATGTGACCTCCCATTGGATCGGAGAAGACGACTTGCCAAAGGTAATCTTCACCACACCTTACGACTCGGTCATTTCGGTGTGATGGCCACCTTCCTTACGACCCGGTCACTTTGAAAGGGTTTACATTCGTAGCATGTCATAACATATCATATCATATCAAGGAATACCTTACGACCCAGTCATTTCGGTAGCAACCTATGTAGGCCCATAGTTTCGAGAAAGGAGTGGGACCCCTGGGATAGCCCACTTACTACTCCAATCCTTCTCGGTACTAAGTCATCATCCCACAAGAATACGTATACATATATATAT
>JBCEWC010003495.1:0-30102 GCA_038996855.1 Solanum aculeatissimum
ATAATCTGATGATGTATTAGAATAAGAGAATCCAACACCAGCTGGTGATTCTAAAAAGAGGACATTTGCCACTGCATAATCATATTCATAAAAATGTCATTGTTATTTATAGGTTTCTGATTTTTTTTCAGTACTGATGATAGATTTTGCTATAGAGTACCGTTGTTCCAGGCAAATTGATTGAGCCACAAGGTTTTTCCGTCTTTATTGACGCGGAATGGTCCAAGTTCCACCATCCCTCCATTTCCGAATGAAGAGCAACCAGGTCCTATCAATTTCATACAAAAGTACCCTTAGAACTTGTGTTTTTTTAGCATCCCATTACAATTTGATTTATGGCTATGTATTGTATGTACCTGTCCTTTTAAAAAAAATGTTTAGTCCTAAGGTTAAGTTCAAAAGATGATTATAGTAAAACTAAACGTGGAGTGATGTGTGTATTTACCTCCATTTAGCCACAAAACAAGTGGCTTTGTAGTAGGGTCATTAGGCGATTCCGCCAAGTAATAGAACAAAGCTCTACCAGCATCAGCATCAACAGTCACATATCCTGAATATTGAGCAAAATTGATCCCACTTGGTTGCCCTGGCAATGCCGAGATTTTGTCATTTTCCTTTGATCCTACCTGTGGCACTATGAATTTTGACACTGATCTCTGTTTCTCAGCAAGCACTGGGCCGCGGTTAATTACACTTGTTTTTGCACGTCGAGCCTTGAGAAATTCACGTAGAACATTTACTTCCCCTGCGTAACATTGTTGGACACTTAGGTAGCACAAAATTAGAAAAAGACTTAAAACAGAGGATATATTCATTATCTTCCTTTCCAATTCAATGAAACAAGAAATAGTGATTGATAACTCAACGATAACTCTTGTTTATTATATACAGCCTACGGAAAACGTTGAGAAGGTCGTCAGACAATTTTCTTGTACTCAAATTAAACAAACATTTTTGTCATTTGTGCTCTTTGGTTAAAACGCCATACGCATTTGACAAAATAAAGTACTCGTATGCTATATATTAAGTAGATTGTTGCCTTCCATTTTTGTGTTGTTCTCGATCAGATCGAAAAGGAAAAGGCTGATCGGCCATGTATACAACTTAAACTCAAGAAAAATTAATGTGCAACTTTTAATTACTTTCCTTGGAGGGAGAATTTATATCACTCCATTTCTTTATATGATTTTGGGCAATTTTCATTTCCCCCATGAGTTATTTTTAGCGTTGAATTTCGTCCAAAATTTATTTCTTTATCATTTTGAATATGACAAAATGGGTTAAATCAATAAATTGAGCTTAACTTAACCCCTCCAATAGCAGGGTCATAACCAACCTTCCCTCCTTTTGACTTTACTTTTTGAAAGAGAAGAATAAGAAGTCTTTTTTCCTTAAATTAGTAGCTTAGGTTCTTCTAAGTTCATATAATTCTCAATTTCATGATTTGATTTGCCAGATGACTCATAGAGTTCAATTTTCGTTCCCAACCCATGACCAATATGAGCTCGAAGCTTCCTTCGAAACTTCTTCGTAGTATTGGCTTGCATGCCTAATTTCAGAGGGGACCAATAATTTAATGAGGCATTGCAACTTAACAACATTTCAACTTTAACCCTGCTAACGGAATGCTTTATACACCTAGTTGCCCAATTCAACTTTTGAACCCAATGAATCAAGAAGTAAGTCTATAATTCAATCAATTTAAACTTGCATGAATTATTTGAAAATCCAAAGTTTAATTAATTACCCAATAGTTTTGAAGCTAAGGTACTTCAACATTATTCTTGCTCATCAGGACCCCATGATGAAAACAAGAATTTGATGAATAACATATGTCCAACTATTGGAATGATGAGTTTGAAATGGACTTCCAATATTAGGGCAAATGCTAAAAATGATGTGCTAAGAACATATTCAACAAAGCAAAAGCTCTACGTGGTTGAAATTGTGGAACTTGATGCCCTGCTCCCCTAACTGTTGCAAAAGCCAATCCATCATACACCACCATATATCCAGCTACCTGCATAAATTATATTTCAAATTAACCAAAAATAAATAAAATCAATTAGTTCATAAGATTTATATTTTTATATACCATATAAAAGAATTAATTAAACCTACTTCTTTTGTACCATCATGCCAAACATGCCAAGGTTTGATGACCGTAAGGTTCATAGCACTAATGCTATAACGAGTTGAAGTTACTGAAACTACTGCATCTACATCTCCACTGTTTCCACACAAAATTAATTAATTAGTTAATCTTTGTTGGAACAAATAATCATAATCCTATAATTAATTTACCTGTAAAGAAGTATCCTGAGACCAGATGCAATAAGCCTTCTGTATATTGGAAACATACTTGATGGACTATCCTTCCAAGACAGGTCACTAACATATATACATGTAAAAATGTTTTTAAGGTATATACACTAACAGTGTAAATAATTTGTATATTATCGGTGTAATTTACCTGCAAGAATCCCAAGGATTAGGAAGGTTGGTGAGGTTGGCATGCAAGGCTTTTTGAACGTGTGGAAGATTGAGATAATTGCGAACATAAAGTTGTCCGCAAGGATCATATCCATTTTTCTTGGATACTCTCCTTGTTGATGATGACGATGATAATGAATCATCGTCATCAATGGAACAGAGGGGACCATAGATGTTGTAAGGGTCTATGTTTCCAAACTCAGTTTGGGCTGTTATTTGAAAATGTTCACATGTTTTTGTAACCTCTGTTTGGCTTTTGCAATGTTGTTGGATGCCTAGATGAGTCTCGTCTGAGATTAGTGCATGGCTCCATAAATAATCCAGTTGCCCTTGTGAATCTGTGTCATCGTTCATTATACCATTTCCTATCTGCATCCAATTTATTTCATTTTTTCAAACAAATAATAATGACTATATAATATAGATTACTATACAATATAGTTTGTCAAAAGTCATAGAAAGTACACACTGACTATACAATATAAATTACTTATATATGAATTATATACTGAATATGCTTACGTATATAATTTAACTACACATGAAATATATATTGACTACATATGAATATACAGCTAATGGTCATCTCAAAAATTAAAAATAACTTGACTATACATGAAATATTCACTACCTACACATGACTATATATTGAATGGCTATTTTTTTTGGTAATTGAAAAACAACGGATATATATTTTAGTCTTGAGTTTAAAATGTGTATATAACATGCCAAAAGTGCATATTTGTCTGAGAATGCCCTTTCACATTTCCTAGTTCATTTTGTGTTTATTTTATTTTTCTGGACCGATTCTTTTGGATCGGTTTTGTGTATTTTGTTGGACCTTTTTTCTTCTATGCCGGATTTGTATTTTTTTTAAATTTGTTTTCAAGTATCAAATACATATGGTGGTCATTATAACTTATAAGCATGTAAAGAAATTCCTATAAGAGAGTATATCGCCAGTAATTACTAGTAATAGATGTCTTGAGGGGATGTTGATTCGACTTTGAATAAGATTAGGGATAAAAGGTCATCTGTAAAATTTGAACGTATGTATTTGACATTAAAAGTAACGCAAATTACATCGAGAGACATTAAACTTCAAAAAATACAAAAAAAAAAATCTCGCTGTATAGGCATGTATAGTCAGTGTATATTTGTGTATCATAATATATATTTATCGTATAGTTTATGTATAAGGAATATACATTGTATAATAGTATATATTTTCTATAACTTTTGACAAACTATATTATATAATAGTCATGTATAGTTTCGACTTGGAGTGACTTAAATTCTACTTTAGATTGTAGAGTTAAAATCCTAGAGGGCACTCAAATATTCCTTTTTAATAAATAAATATCTTGTTAAAATTTTCAACTTTTTTTCATTGGACATGTCTATAGGATCCTGTGAACCAAGTCGAGTCATATAACTTGTTTAAATTGACTTTTAACTTTTTTTTTATTTAAAATCAAATATTTATAAAAAAAAATTTAAAATTTATTTAAATATTTAAAAATATTTAAAATAAGTCGATCAAAATAAGCTATCAGTGTCAGTAGGTATACAAGTTAGATATATGATAATGTAACAGATAAATAAATTAAATAAAAGAAAAGGTAAATAATTAATTGAAATATTTACCATGATTCCTTTAAATTGGATTTTGAAGTTTGTGATGGGTATCATGTTCCTCTTGACAATGATGTCTGCTAGCTCTGGCACGTAGAATCCTGTCATCCAGCTATATTAGCTGTCTACTAAACCACTGTTATACATAATTACTCCATTCGTCCAACAATAATTTTTCACGACTTGATATAGAGATTAAGAAATAATAAAAAAAATAAAAATAATCTTATAAAATTACCCTTAATATTCTAAGAAAGTAATTAAAAAATAATTATAATTCATAATAAAAATAAATTATAAACTAAACATAAAATTATTTCATAACCTCATAGAGTGAACAAGCATTCTTGAACGTACATAGCATATAACATATAGCCAAAATTTTCAATCAAAATGTCAATTTAATTCTGCTTTGGAGAAAAGGACATAATTGTATTGTATTGTATGATCAGACATTTGTCTCTAATAAAAGTGGTCCTTAATTCTTACAAATTTAACATCTTATTTGACAGAACCCAATCATGGGCTCTCACTACTAGAAAGATGGATCCAACAAATATCTTCTGCTTTATTTCATTTTCTATATTAGTATACTCCCTTTATTTCAATTTGTAATTTGTCTCGTTTTATAATAAACTAAAATAAAAAATAAGACAAATAAATTAAAACGAAGAGTAATAATCAGTATTATAACAGTAAATATACCTGCATAGCTTTCTCCCATGATGTAGAAATCCCTGTCTTTGTAATGTGGAAATCTGTTGAACCAATTCACTAGAAACCTATATGCATCTTGAGCTGTCACCCAATAACATAGTTTATAAGTTATGATTTGTTGAAACTACTTAAAAGTAAATTAATAGTGAAATTTCATGATTTAGACTGTCAAATTATTTTTAAAAAAAACTGTAAATTAGTAGTATTTGGAGATTAATGTTGAGTGTGTAGTGTACCAGTCCTTTTGTCGCCTGAGAGTGCATAATCTGAACTAGTGTTAGAATAGGAGAACCCAACCCCTGCTGGTGACTCCAGGAACATTATATTTGCAACTGTATAAAAACAAATATATTTTAAAATTAATAAATATAAATTCAATAAAATACTAAATTCATCTACTATTGTATCAATAAAATATTTTTAGAAAAGTTATATTGTGATTGCTGATGGTGATGGCCTATGGTAGTGGTTAATCGTGTCGATTTTGAAGATGGTGTTGGTTAATGAAAGTGTTATGGTAGGTAGTAGCTAGTGGTGATCAGAAGCGGCTCAAAGAAATCGGTCTTATAGTCTGAAATAAATTATAGAAATTTTGTAGCAAGAAATTATCTTCTTAAGATTAAAACAAGAGGTTTAAAATTAAATTTTTTATTAAATATGGAAAGACGTCATTCTTTCTAGTAAAAAGTAAAATTTTAAAAAATCACATAAATGAAAATGAAAAAGAATATAAAATTTGAATTGATATTTTAACAACTTTTATCACATTTTAAGAAAGATATGTAACATTTAATGTCTTCTATTCGTACTTTTATAACATATAAATTAAAATTCTAGGACCTTCAATTTTGGCCAACCTAAAGCAATTGCTTGAAGGGAAAATCACCTAACTATTCCATATTTAGAAAATATTTACCACTTATAGTAACATAATTTTTTTAACCATATATAGTGAATTGGTTTTCACCCCAATTTCTTCTCCATTTTTTCTGTTAAATTTTACTCAATTTTCTCTCCAATCTCCCATTGCTACCTTTTGCTAGAAAGGGTAATAAAATAAAAGTATATTTAATTTTGATAAATATTAATTTAAATACCTTCACTTTTGTAATTTTTCCTTGCTTTTTTCTATTTTTTAATAATGGCTTCCCCCTTCAGCCAGCCACGGTGGTGATGGTGATTGAAAGTAGTGATTGATAGTGATACCTAATACTAATAGTGAATCATGATCGTGATTGGTCATATATAGTGATAACTAATAATAGTGATTGATGATGATCATAAAAATGATAACAACTGATTGTAATGATTAACATGAGTGATGGTGATTCATATCTAAATAGTTAAAAATTACCTTTGCTCCAAGCAAATGTTCTGGAATAAAGAGTTTTGCCATCAGGGTTTACACCAAAAGGGCCAAGCTCTAGCAGGGCCCCAATTCCTAATGATGAACATCCTGGACCTGCAAGTGCAACCCAAATGACAACTCTTATCTTCATACTCACCAATAATCTTCCATTTCTTTTACTTTAAAAAAGAAGTGAACAATACGAATAAAGTGACCAATAATTCTCAATTTATACGTCCCCACTTATCTACTCCAATCTGTCTTCTATGAAAATGTTCCTCGGACCATTAAATTGCTTTTCCAAAATTAAATGGTCATTCCTCCTCTTCAATAAATCATTTTCTATAATCTTACAAATTTGATCCAAACAAATATTTTTCTTTCAAATTTATGTCTATTACTTATCACCTTTAAATTCGATAAATTCATTTAGAAAATAATAATTGATATAGTTATCTTTAAAATAATTTATCATTAAAAGTAAACAGCGAGAATAATTAGTCAAATAACTCTCTTCCCTAATCATGTATATGACTTGGTGCGCATCACTGTCAAAAAATCATGAGCTTGAAGAAAAAAAATAAAGTATTAATATTCAGATTTAATTTCTCTACACTTTATAGAAGAATCAAATCATACAAATATTAATTTACAAATAATTTTGAAATTGTTATTTTTCAAAAAAATTTGAGAAATTAGTTTCAAATAATTATCCGTAAGAATGCATTAGGGAGTTGAAAAATAAGGTATGTCACCTGATAAAACAGATTAAAAATATAATGACAGAATTACCCACGATATATATAAGTTAAATCCTACAGAAATATATGTACATGTGCACACTACAGAAATAAAAATATTGAAACAAAAACAAACATAAAAGAAGTAGAAGGTCCATTACTAGCGACAGACAAATTTTATAGCTAAATAACAAACTAAATGCGTTGTTAATCTTATTTAGTAGTGATGAATAAGGAACAAAAATTTTGTTAGCTACGAGTAATTTAGCGAGGAAGAAACAATGATGAAGAACATCACCTCCATTTAGCCAAAGAACAAGTGGTTTAGAAGCAGCATTTCCAGAAGCAGATTCAGCCAAGTAATAAAAAAGGCTTCTTCCATTCTTTTCATCAACATTAACATAACCTGCATACTGTTTAAACTTTAATTTTGTCTTTGGCTGCCCTGGAAGACCATCTTTTATCAAATCATCTTCCATATTTCCAACATATTCTTCTTCATCAGAATCAAATACCAAGTTATTTTCTTCCATGGACCATGTCTCATCCTGACCTATTTTTGAACGCCGCCGCCACGACATTAACGTACGTGCCTGATTATCCATTAGGAAGCCATGGACAATTAGACCATGAAGGATTAATGTTACAAGAAAAAATAAACTCAATTTTGTGAGGAACATGTATTTCATGTGTTGCTTTTCCATTATTTTGTGTTTTTTAGTGACACTAAGGTTAAATATATAGAAAAAGAGTGGGGGGGATATTTTGACGCTAAGTTTGTTTTTTTTTTAAAATGGGTAATCATATCTTATCTTTAACTCAATTATTATTCAAGATGTTCTTCATTGCAGTCTCATATATATGTAAATAATATTTGTTGCTAATTCCAAAAAGTCATACTAGTATCTACGTCATAATGCCAACTCAGCTTGCTGAAAATGTTTTCTAAAAAATATCTGAAATGATCTTCTATACTGCAATAGATTGAGATTAACATTTATACATGGACCAAAATTATAACTAATTATTCATAAAAAGTAAAATTGAAATTTAAAAATAAAACTGTTATTCGATGCAACATGTATAAACATTTTTATATCTTAAAAATATATATATTGTAAGGCTCAGAATTTTATAAGTTAGTCACCATGTTAGTTCATTCTTGCAAAAAAAAAAAAATCTTTTTTTACTTATCACTTTTAACATATTAGAAAAAAAATCTTTTTTTTTTATATTTTACATTTAGCATTAATTACTTATTCCCTAAATTAAAGAGGAGTAATATGGTAAGATAATCATGTCAATCATTATTTTCTTAATGAGTTTGACAAGTAAAAGTGAACGAGAGAATACATTCTCCCATGAAACACAGAATTGTGAGAAATACCAATAACTTCATTGGTTCTCAACCCAAATTAAGAGCTCTTATTAACTTTATAAGTTCTCAACTCGAATAATATTGCCTTAACAGTCCTCGTTGATTTGTCATATCTCTTTTTGTCTCTAAATTCCAAGATATTGCAAAATCAGGGAGAAAGTATAACTAATCAAAAAGTTGATTTGTTCAACTTAGATTTTCATTTAATCACTTGCAATAATGGAAATTTTTAACTACGTATAATCCAAAAATCTTTTACATATAATACTTTAAAAAAGAAATGCACGATAGGGGATAAAAACGAAAACTTGATGATCATCTCTATTTACATATTTTCTAGAGAATCTATTGGTATTCAGATTTTTCTATGTTTCTGGTATGTGTAGATATAAAATTCAACTTAATTTATTGATCATTACATATAATTCAATTAAAATATTGTATGCAAATACGATTTCTTTTTAATTCTCTTTTGAGAAAAGTGAGATTTTTGATTGGGTGAGTTCAAAGAAAAAGAAGGATTTTTTGTTTACTTTGCTTACTTTCCTTTTCCTTATATAAATAACTTAATCAAAATGCAATTATCTCCAAGAACAAAAAGTCTGTTATGCTTAATACCTTTAGTTTGGTTGGTATTTGTTTTAATTCAATCTTTTATTCAAGTAGTTTTTTTTCGACAAATTGCTCGAGGCTTATGCTTTTTTCAATCCAATCGTAGATATTATGTGTGATCAAGTAGGGCGTTTGAACATACGAATAATGAAATTTGGACCTTAATACGTATTTGTATTCAAGTTGAAAAAAGTGAATATTTTGATATTATAATTGTATTTTCACGTGAATATAAATTGAGTTATTTTTTGAGTGATTTAGAATGTCACGTCAGTTTCTTGGAATAAAAATCTGGAAAAATTGGAGTAGTAGCCATAGGTAAACGGGAAGGAAATGTGACACACGAGTGTGATCTTTAACATCAACTTTTGCTTTTGTGTGGGGTAACAAGAAAAGATAAGTAGACCATCCAAAAGAATTTCAAAATTATTTGTAATGATGACTCTATTAATCCAATTTTGACCCATACAAGATAGTGGGACTGGCTAGTCGTACTTGACGATTCATGACACTTGACCAATTATTGCTCCACAAAATTAACAAGGAAAAATACAATTTTTTTATCAAAGAGTGTCCTACTTAAAATTGAATTTCTAGTTGATATCATAGATAGATATCTTTATTTTTCTTTTCTTTCTTTTTTTTTTTTTTTTTTTTGGTGCCTCTTTATTCTTCCTTGCAATGAAACATAGTAGTGAAAAAAATGATACATGTGTTCTTCTACAGTATTCTTTTTCGTTGTTTTTAATCCCACCTGGCGTTCTGTACCTACTTTAGAGTCTCATTTTGAGGCAAAATGCGCCTTATTATAACACCTCCCACAACAGCCTTTTCAGAATCAGTTTGGGTTAAAAGCGCTCGTTATAAAACAACGATTTCTTAACCTTTTGGTGGTCATGAATGTGCTATCAAGGCTAGAACACACAATCTCAAACAATTTTGCAATACCTTCACCACTACACTAAACCTTCAACCTAGGTCAAGAGGTGTCTTACACGCTTGTATAAATATTCATTAAAACAAATTTTGACCTATTCCGATGAAGGGGTGTCGAGCAAGGTTAGCTCCGCCCATATCATGATATATGCAAGGAGTAAAACTAAAACATATTGATTACAATTTACAATTAAAGAAAAGGAAGAAAGCGTATCAATTAAAGATCCAGATCCTATTTCCTTGCTCATTTCTCCAGTTATTAAACAATCATCTTTAAAGAGCAAATTGAAAAATCATGTGTACGATGAATATTGATTTTATCACCATTTCTATGTTCTGTACCCTATGATTATTTGGTTAAGGTAAAAAAACATGTTCCTAATGAACTAAATCTTTGTAAGGACCAAACTAATAAAAAGAAGTCCATTGCCAAACCATTTCCAGTCACACAAGTATATCAAATACTAGGATTGATACATTGGAGAACTTACAGCTTATGATTCTGCATGGAAGTTTCCTCATTTCTTGATCCTAGGCAGTTTGTCTGTGAAGTCTATAAGAAAGATAGAGAATCAGACATCAAGATAAGTTTAAAAGGCAGAAGAAACCAAAATAAGTTTCACCAATTAGGTATAACGTTTCACATATCTTAAAGACTCGCTAAGTCATAAAACAAATCCAGCTACAAAATTCTCATCAAACACTATATGCTTTAACCTTTCAAGTCTATTTAAATTGAATCCTCCAAAGGGAAAAGAGTATTTTGGCCATGTCTCATTTAGCAGCGGTTAAATAGAGTTCAGCTAACAGGCTGCTGATTCCCGTAGCCATTAGAGGATGCTCCAGCAGCATACATGCCAGAATCCTGATTTTGTGATGCGCTATATCCATATCCTCCATAATTTTGCCTTCCATGATAGCCGCCCCCATTCCACTGATTACCAGAATCATTTCTCATCTGCAAAAGTTGAGACAAGTAAACGAATTGTAGAAGAAGATAATTTACCACAAGAACAAAACACAAGACTGACTGCAGCCTGCAAAAGATAACTAACTAGGAGAGCATACAGAAAGACGCAAGAAACTGAACTTCGCCATTGGACTCATGAAGTTTCAATTGCCCAAAAGAAAATCAGAAGGACTGAGACATATGAAACGGGAGTAGAGATAAAAAATTATCAAGAACAGCCAAAACTATTCAAATTGGCCAAAATTTAATATTCTGAAAAAATCTACCATTACAAATATTTTGTAGTAGTATCAAGCCCCAATGTAAAAGATTTGATCATATCATTTTAGAAAGGGGACGACTTCTAAAGCAACGTGTAAAACCAAAACCATTTAAAGACTTCAAACAAGGGATAAAATATGTGAAGGTGAAAAGCTTTGTTGAACATTCGATATAGAACAAAGGTCAACACTTGAAAGGCAGATTCGATCATTTTTGCGAAGGGGCAACTTTCAAAAGGCGGCAGACTGAACTGATCACCAACCAACATTTAATTGTTTTATTGAGAAGCCAGCTAATATCTTTTTTCCTTTTTTTTATTTTTAAAAATAAAACTTTTTTTATCAGACAGTTGATATTGTTCATACTGAATATGAGGTGGGAAATACCTGCTTGTTTGCTGGAGTTCGCCCCCAGGAAAGACGAACTGCCTGCTTGCCAATTACAGCTCCACTTAATTTTTGTATCGCATCCTCAGCGGAGCTCCTACGAAGCATAAAAACCCAGAAAGTTGTCAAGCATGCTGCCTTTTTTTCTATTTTTGTTTTTCCGGGACAAGTAAGATTCATTTGAATAATTGCACCAAGGTACTGATATGTACAGCAAAAAGACCTTTTAATCCGTTAACATGTTGGGAATTCAGCAAAAATATTTACATCTTGATTGTACTGCAACTTGTACCAAGAAAATATATCATATTCTGCATGCTGCATTTAGAAGCTTCAGAATAAGACTACACTATTTTATACAATAGCAATAACCTAAAACTATCTCTTTACGCACACCTCGACTAATTCCACAGGATACCCATGCTACCTCCCGCCAGCACAGGTACCAGATAACTCTATCCACCAAGCTTGAATAAATAAGAAGAAACCACCTAGTGTTATATGCCTCCACCAGGAATTGAACTTGAGACCCCATGTGTTCATTGCTAAGCCACACTCTCGGGTGCAAAAACTTTGTATCCTTTTCCAATTTAACTGTGCAGGCTTTAGTACTCTAGCATAAGTTCAGTTTATTAGTTGATAAGATTTACTAATTTTTTACCACCACTTCAAGCAGGTCACACGTGACACTTGGTGGAGTTCAAAGTTCATGCAATAACTCGAAAAGGAAAGATATCCCACGGTTCAGAAATTTTCTTTTGCTCACATACAAAACTCTACTTTCACTTGGAAGCCAAAAGAAAATTTAACCTCTAGCAGTGAACCTCAAGGCCCAACAGAAAAGTGAAGGTCCCAATAACTTTTTCATAAGAAACAAAAAATCCAGTTTCTATAAGGCCTATTGTTGCTCACACACTACAGTTAGCAACAGAAGATTGTGATGGTTTGCACTGTTAAAGTTAATTCAAAAAAAGAACATAATAGAATCTTAAAGAAGGAAAAGAAAAAGTGCAAACATAAGGTTTAGAGAACAAAAATGAAGCCGAGTTGATAACTGCAAAAGGCAAGGAAGAACCAATATACTATTGGGTAGTTCTGGCAAAAAAAAATGGTAGACTAAACACAGCTTTAAAAAGAATAAGTTGGCAGTATGGTAGGTAAAAACAATGGACTAAAAGTAAATAAAGTCTAAACTTCACTGTCTTATTAGTTATCAACTTATCAAAAATATGAGATTAATACTCCGCCCATAAACGGCAATTGTTGCACAATATACACAGCATTTTATCCTCAAATCAGTATATGTGTTCAGTCTAGGACAATTTCTCAAGAATCAGAAACCAATCCATACAACAGAGATCCTTAAACGTAAAGAACTCATATTTTAACTCAATTTCTAGAATTAGTCCAATTATTTAAATGTTACACTATCAAATGAGATTAAATGACAAAAAATACTAAAGTTATCTACCAATCAATGTCCATGCCTCAAGACAAGTAACATCACTTCTCTTAGTTTCTCAGACAATGATGCACAAAACAATTCAATACTACTAACCACTTTGCATTTCAAGTCAAGCATTAGAGATTTTTACCTGTCAGAAAATTGTACAAAACCACATCCTTTTCCAGCAGGTATTTTCACAGAGACCACTTCCCCAAACTGATTAAAGGGCTGCCTCAGTTCCTCGTCAGTGACATCAGAATCAAGTCCTCCAACAAAAATCTACCATAAAGAAAAAGTTAGACCAAGTAACTATTTTTCTGTAAGTATAAGTTGAATTGGTAGTCATTCTAATTAACTAATTTATGACCAACTTCCACAAGAAAAAGGAGCACTTACTGTCGTGTTTGATGAATCACCATCAGACTGGGATGCAGCACCATTTGATGCATATCCACCAGATAACACCACAGCTGAACAAACAGAGTAAACAGTTCTGGCCTCAATAAAAAAGCTGAACATGACATCTAAATTTGATGCAAATATGGAACTACTAGCACAAAGGTAAGAAATAACTGGTCACAATAAACCAAAAGAAGAAAACCAAGCTCAAAAAATTTAGCAAAATTTGGTGCATACAGCAGCATGCTTTGCACCAATAACTTGTTCAGCCAGGTAGAAAAATGATAGTCTTTCTCTAAACAACAGATCCACTACGTTTGTCAAACTTCAATTTGACTAAATTCTGGATTTAAATAGAAGATGATTAATTGTTTTATTCTCTTTTTTTTTTTTGGCTTTTCGGAAGATAAAATTTGAACATTTAAGAAGTAACCAACGGATTCTATAAATAAGAGCCTGTTTGGATGGGCTTATAAACAAATAAAATAAGCAGAAGTCATTGGTATGAATGACAAGAGCATAAACAACATACACTGATGGTCATCTGATGCCAGTATATTTAGTTTACTAGTAAATGATTTGCAGCAGAACAAGTCAACAAGATGCAATATCACATACCCTGGGAAGAAAATTGTTGCTGTGTTGATGGTTTTTTGGGGGTAGCAACACCAACACGCATGGGCCTGCTGGAACAATATATACCATTCATTTCAGTCATGGCCCGAGACCTCTCGCTTTCATCACCAAACCTTACAAAGCCATAGCCTTTTGAGTGGCCTGTGTTTGCATCTACTACTACTTTAGCACCTTTAACAGATGGATATCTACTAGCAAATGTGTCACGTAACATTGTGTCAGTAACATCAGAAGCCAAATCTCCTACAAAAATTGAGAAATCAGAACCAGTTTCGGCACGCTTTTCACCAGCGCTAAAGGCTGCCCAATTTAAACGGAAAGGTTGCTCGGCATTTGGCATCATTGTGCCATTGTAGCTCTGTAGCACTTTCTCTGCTGTTGCATGAGTATTGAACTCAACAAATCCGTAACGCTCTGATTGACCAGTTTGCTTGTTTCGAATAATTTTCACAGAAACAACCTACATGATTTCATGGTCAAGTGCTATCACAGAGTGCACACTTAAATTGGAAACCAAATAATCAATTCTTGTAAACTATACTTGTACTGACGTACAAGCTTGAAAAAGTTATTCTTGAGATAATTTTATTTCAATATTCAACCACAAAGGAAGGGTTTCCCTCAACTTTTACAGTCATAGGTAAGGCAAAGGAATTCCAAGAAAGAATAGCTAAAATAACCAAAAAATGCAATCTGTCCAACTTGGGATTCCAGCTTTACTCTCTGTTTTAAGGATGGAAAAGCATTTATCTATCCTCGTTACTCCATTCTATAGTGTTTTTTCATTGAACAAAATGTCAGATTAATGTATCTTGCTTCAAGTTTAAAATCCGTAGAAATATCATTAACATCTATAGAAATAATTTTTCCAATAAAAGAATAAATTAATGAATATTCGAAGAAAAATTATTTTTTTTCAGTTCTAAAAAAATCTTCCTCGAATATTAACAATAACATACCCAGTGGAATCTTTTGTCAATTAATTAATTCTTTTATTGGAAGAGAAGCAAATTCACTGTTTTTTTCCCAGCAATTACTTAACAGTCCACGCATCTTTTGGTTCTTTGGTAGTCGTAACCTTTTAATCCTACAATCATAGTGGAAATTTGCGTTGAAGTTTTTCTTTTGAGGGGGATAAGGTAAAATAATACTCCCTCCGTCTCATTTTATGTAGCACCCTTTCCTTTTTAGTCCGTCCCAAAAAGAATATCACTTTACTAGAATTAGAAATAATTTAATTTTAAAATTCCTCTTTTACCCTTAATGAAATAATTTTCAACCATACAGATATCCATGGATGATTTTAGACCATAAGTTTCTAAAGTCTTTCTTCTTTTCTTAAACACCGTGACAAGTCAAATGGTGCCAGAGGATGTATTATTGATGGCGGGAATAAAAATTCTAGTATACAAGTACAACTGATATACCAAAAACTAGAGAATCTACGAAGAAATGTGATTCTTCGTAGAAACCAATTAATGTCAAAGTTTTACTAGAAATAGAGGTTCAAATGAAAAGGAAATTGAAGCGAGACGAGTGAGAAGGTCGGTCCCGTCCCACGGGTTAAGTGCTCAGCTGAAGGGGGAAGTCCAAAGCTTAATAAGGCAGCTTTGTTGGCGAAAGGTCTACGATGTGATACTAAAGCATGACCTCGGGCATTAGCGCTCTGGAAAACAGGAAACGGGCTTTTTTTAGGAATTACTCATAGACAAAGCAGCTTTTCACAAGCACCCATAATCAGACTAAAAAAAGAGAATGAATCAAGACGGACTCTCTTCCACTTTCCACCTACCAAAGCTTCTCCAATTCGGCTGAGTAAAAAAATGAGAACTTATGAAGCACCAACATTAAATCTGAAGCCGTGTACTGGAGAGTGGAGACCGACATTAGATGCTCTGGACACGGGCTGGGCTTCCTTTTTTATGAAAGCAGGGATTGGAAGCCCATCTGGGTATGGAAACTAGGACTGGGACTCATCCACTGCAGTTTTAACTTCTTGAACACATAAATTTTTCCTAGGTGTCATTGCTTACACATGGCTGGCAATTTTTTCTTCTAGTCATGAGAATTCTCATGAAGCTAACAATACTTTGTCTCATTCTAGTTAAAATTTTATCATTTCTACAAACTCAACTCCCCAAATTTGAGACCAAGGTGAATATCGGTGAGTACGACAACCTGAAGTCGAGTTAAATACTGTACTTGACAATGTTCTTTTTAGTATGTAAGAATGAGAAGTTAAAGCATGAAAACTGTATTTTCTGTACAATCAAATGCATTTAAAATCCTTCTTATCCCCAACATTTCCCCGAAGGAGGCAAGTTCAGCTTAACAAACTTAAAATCAATATTTTTCCCGGAATTCTCTACTCTTTCAGATGGTCAAAAGGAAATCCCCTAATCAAAATAGAGGAGACTAAGATCCCAAAATTTTCTCCTCTGAATCTCAGACGGATGCATTGAGTGAAATCTCAGTAAGGTCAAATCTTGTTCGCAGCTATGATACTACAAGTTCTAGCGTTTGAAATCTCGATTAATTAAACAAAGTTGCTAAGCGCAAAGAGATCAGCAATTAAAGTTCGTCAAATGAATAGATAAATCAAACCTCTCCAGCGTGAGAAAAGCAAGAATGAAGATAATTCTCATCCATCCATTGTTGAAGATCACCAATCCAGATAGTTTTGTTATCTTCAGATGAGTTCTGAATCTGAGTCGGCGGCTGCGGCTGCAGCATCTTCTGCTGTTGTTGATGATAGTAAGGCATGTATTGATGACCATACATCATTTGTTGCTGCATCGCCATTGCTGCAGCTGGATACTGCATCGCCATCCATTGCTGCTGATACTGCTGCATCGCCATCCACTGTTGATGTTGCTGTTGCTGCTGTTGTTGTTGCTGTTGCTGATTCATATCTCCACCGTTCATTTTTCCAACTCAAACTATACCTCTTCTTCCTCTCTCTCACACACTCACTTTCTCTCTCTAGTTATGTTATGGAGTTTTAGAGAGAGAATGGAATGAGTAAAAGATGTAGCTGGTTAACGAGAGAGAGGAAGAAGAAAAGAAGGGAGTTGAAATGAGTCGGCTTACTAATTATATAACGAGAAGATACAGTAGAGGGGATCTAGGGTGTCTATCTATCTCGTGTGTAACGACGTTCAATCTTGACCGTTCGATTCATTTGATAAAAGCCGTTGATGAATATATAAGTTTAAAGACAAGTTGGTTGTGGGACCCACTGATACGCGGTGGTGAACGTGGGTCCCTTCTCTTTGTCGTTGAAGTCAAAACATATATCGGCGGCAACCGTGTACAATTTCGAGTTAACGTTAAATTGTTGGAGGGGGTAAAATACTCCGGCCCTGTAAAAATCAGTTTAACTGATAAATTGAAAGAAAAAATAGGAATTGATTTATTGATATTGAGTTAACGAATTTTTAGCATCTCTGTCTTTTTATTTTGATATTTTTATCTCTTTTCAATATAAACTAATAATCAAGTGGTGTATTACCTTTTCTATTTATAATTTTGAATTCGATTGTAATAGACATAAGCTATAATTTGAATAATTTTGTCTTAAATAAAAATGATCAATGTAAAAATTTGTGATTCATTTTTCTTTTTGCTACTATTTCTATTTTATGAGCATTTTCTTTTCTGTCAAATCGAAAATCAAATCATTAATTATCAAAAATCAATAATAATTTTTTTATTAATTTAGTTATCGATTTAGCATATTTATAAATTAAAATTGATAAATTAAATTAATAATATATTAAATCGGACCAAACGAATCATTGCGCATCCCCAATAAATACATTTAAATGTGCTTTCAAATGCACTGTTCATATTAAACTGTGGAGTACCTTCTTCCATCTCAGATTGTATGTGGGTATTTTATTTTACATGTTGATATTAATCTATTAAACAACATATTATTGTATTATTTAGGAAGAACATTTGACTATTTTACATTTATTTGTCTAAATTATAATGTCTTTTTAAATATTTATTTACTTACGTACCATCTTAATCTTTTAAGATAAAATGAGGGGAAATAATGAATTGTATTTTAAATTTTGAAAACGATAAATAATTTAAGATAACTATTTTTAATAATTAAAATAAATAATTTGAGACGAATTATTAGGTATCATCTTCAATTAATGAGGCAGATAGTGTATCATGTTGGTTCATGGACAACATGTCGTCTCGTGTGAGCACATTAACGCGTGAAGATGTGTTACATTTAAACGTGTGAGCACATTAACCTTTCTAATTTTAGAAAAAAAATATTCAACATACTCGAATTATTAATTGCAACTTGGAAGTAGCATAAACTTGTTAATGTTGTCCATGGAGTAATTTGGATCAAATTGTGGTTTTACATTTTACTTCCTAAATTGAAATAGTAGGAAGTAGTAAAAACAAACGTCAAAAGGGGACCAATATTAGTAATAACATTCATGATATAGACATCTAGGTATTTTATCGAACACCTGGCGTGCCTAATATTGGAACATGTTGTTTATCGGACAAAAACTGCAGATGCAAGTAGTCCACTTTCTTTCTAACTGATTTTGGGGACAAACTGAAAGGAAAAAATAAATTTGCACATGGCTCCACTGTCTGCATGTCGATCCACTTTTAACTTTTCTTACTTTGTAAACCAATTCACATTTAACTAAACCAATAATTCTGTCAAATTGCTGTTGTCTGTATGGAATAATAATCCATGCTTTTGTTGAGATTGTCATTTCTTGCTAAACTAATGGTATCGGGGTCCATTGAACAATAGTTTCCCCCAAATAAGTCCTACGCGGCACAAGTCAGACTCTAATGGGGTACCAGACACCCGATGCAAAAAAAAAAGAAAATCAATAGAGTGGATTGAGAAGGATAGACAAATGAATGCTTAAACATTTGGTTGTGTTGATTTATTGTGTCTGTCGTAGTACATATTTCACCTACTTAATTCACTCATTCTTTACATTGTCTACATCAAGTAAGCCTCACAATTCACTTAATTTGGTTATGAGCGGTGAGAATTATGGACTGTCACATGTCAAAATTGCTTAATTTCATTCTCAAGTCAGCTACAAAAACCTATTTAACAAGAAGAGCCAAAAACATACCCAAAATTGATCAACTGAAACGGGGGGAACTCGATGACAAGCTGCTGCAGCTGAATCCCGCTAGCTTCTACTTACACATAAATAATGAAAGAATAAAGTTAAACAACACAAGCCACATATACATAAGGACTGCAAATTTATATTTTGTAATCTGCGTGTAGGAAGCTTTCATAAGGTGTTCCCTTGAGTGTCTTTTCAACATCACTCCAATTTTCAACTTGCAAAGACAGGGGCGCCTTGTGTATCTTTACTTGACGACTATGGAGATCCATTCTTGGAACTTTTAGGAAATCTTGTACATCATTCAGCATCTGTGAAAACATGGCAGGAGGTGGGCATTAAAAAATGAGCTTCCTCGCAAAAGAACTAAAATATCAAGGATATAGTAGAATATGCAATATCTTACAGTCTGATTTTTTATTATGTCCTCATAGAACAAGATCATATGCCGGGTGCTTTTGAAATACTCCAAAGCGTTAGCAACCATGCCTTGTATTTGCTTTAGGTTAGCAATCAGTGTGGTCGTGTTTATTGTAGGCTTGTAACTTGCAAGAATCTCAGCCTGCAAAACGTGTTCGCTTAAGACTGCATGGAGACATAAGCATGTGTCTCTGCATCATAGGGATCTATCAACTGACCTCCTTGGGAGAATGCACATGAGACTTGTGGGTTCCGTTTAAGAACTTAGCATTCTGATCATAGGAATTTGCTAGCATTGAAACCATTCTGCGCAAAAGATTTCTTCTGAAGAGAAAAATTACAGAAACTCCTCTGCGTTTGAAGTACTCAGCAATTTCCTCATGATGCTGCAGTAGACCCTGGAATAACATGTAAATGTCCACGCAATCCATCATGATCCATAACCATGAAAAAAGGAACCAATCCACCAAGGCATAAGCTGCTTACAAAGTTTACATGAGCTCTTCACAAGGTAATACATAATGGTGGACAATTTTTTAATGATTTAATTCTTCATAAGGTGATGTATCTTGCAGACCAATTTATCGTAATTCCTTCCTACCTAGTTTCAATGGTACATGGGTGGATCAGTGGTGACATAAAATATGGCTTTCTGCAAAATACTATATGTACCTACGAGATCGAACTGAAAATTCTGTTTACTCACTTTTGAATTGAATTTATGTTTCCCTCTCTTTCTTTCAGGGATGGAAATTCTGCATTTTACATATCCATACAATTAGTCCTTTTTTAGCCAGTTATTTTCAGATTTAATACCATCTTCACTACCCAAATGAAACAGTGGGTTCCTCCAGGGATCAGTTTTCAGCGAGGTACAGAAGTTATCATCACAAATTCAATATGATTCCATAACATCAAGTTTCGTTCAAGTAACTGATTCTAAGACCCTATCTTACTCGTTATCCCAATACTAGTGTTCCATATACTATACACCATATTACAGTAGCAGTCAAGTGATAAGAAACTATCACAACTTAACTGATTATGCTAGGTCATAATTGCGACATAATAAAAATTATTTTTAAACACATACATACAATAAGTTGAATAAAAAGAATAAGTAATTGACAGTGTCCCAAACTCTGAAAACAAAGCTAACATGTTTCACATATAAACCAATATGTTGAATAAGAAAAAAGAAATCTAAGCTGCTTTTCAAGAGAAGCTAACACAGCCAGCAGGTAGTAAATAGTTCATTGTGAAATTCCACCAGCAATCTTCCCTTTTTTTAATTCCTTAATCAGACTTTCTCATCTTGACTGAAATGAAAGCTTAATGAAAACAGCAAATTCGAATGACAGAAAAATATGTGGACGCCAACCATAACATGCAAATTTCACATCAGAAAAATCAAGAAGCAACCTCGACATGACAAATTACGTATATCACATTACCACTACACGAGTGGTGCACAATGTTAATAAAACGAATTGAGATTACAAAAGGTTTTCTAATACTACGTAGTTATGTTTTCTGAATACATGCTTAGGAACAGAAACAACAATTCAAATTCTGAAGATTGCACTCACCTGATTAAGCATCCACTTCAGACCAACTGCAGTTGTACATTCATTCTTAGAAGCACTGGTCAAAAAGTCTAGGTCGTAGAGTTTGTCCAATGTTTCCAAAATTGTTGATGCATTAACTTTACGGACTTTAACAGAAAAAATCTCCCCATTAGAGCTTATATTCATATGGCTGTTCAACAATGTTTCAAACCATCCACTGCCAGATCTCTGAGTGGACAAAATTGCAAAAAACCTTACAGGATTGCAAGCACACTCAACCCTGATACAACAGGATTTAGTCATTAGTTTGATCCATAGTAAGATACTAAAACATACAAACAGATTGTCAATGTCTCACCGGCTAAAAGTTTTTGGCTTGGGGAAGTGAATGTAAGGTTTTTCCGAAGGCTCAACATTAGTCTTCTCACATGGCCTTTCAACAACATGAACAGTTGCAAGCGGTCCGCTGGAACGCGAACCAATTTGTTTCAGACAAATTGAACATATATAAATTCCACATATCATTGCAAAAAGTAAGACCACCATTCTCAGCAGCAGTGGAGATTTCTTTGGTGGCTTTATGATGAAGGTATCCTGGAATTGAATCAGAAGTTTAAGTGCTTAGGATCATAAGTCTCGTTTTAAATATTCAAATTTTCCTTCAGGAAATAAAAGTGATTGCTAAGTTATTTAAACAAATCAAAAAAGGAATCTGGATAGGTTTCCTCGAATAGGAAATCAAGATCTTTTAGATCTTACTGCTTGTAGGAGCTCATCATTATAATCTGTACAAGTCAAAGTATTTGCTCAAGCAGAAACTCTCAAAATGAATCCAGTAAACTCTATAGTATCTCAAGGACTTCATAAACTTGATAGGAGTAATATATATTTGTTAATAGTGCTCCTACTTTCTTGTCGCTACTGCCTCTTTCATCGTTCTCTGAACCGAGGGTCTATCTATTAAAAACAGACTCTCTACCTTCTCGAGGTGTCTGTGCAGACTCTACCCTCCCAAAATTTCACTATTTGGGTAGATGCATCCTAAAATCTGTCTTCCCAAAAAAGCTCAAATTTGAGCAAACACATGCGATTGAGCAGAAACCCAGATCAAAAAAACGCCGACATGTCATATTAATAGACAAAAGAAGAAATTTTTAGGGAAAAAAGATGAAATAAATAACAATACATACCTTGGTGAAGAAACAGAAATCGTCAGCCATAGCTTAAATGCTCAAAAAGGAAGATAGAGAAAAGGCATTTGGGGACACCCAGATTCAAAAAAAGATCCCCTTTTTCTTTCTAGCTTTATTCATTCTTATTCCTTCAGCTCTTCTTCTTCCCAATACATGCAGACACACATAATTATGTAGAAAATAACTAAAGCTGGGATGAGCTTTTTCTCGTGAAAAAACACTATGATGAAAGGGTTCCTTAGTGACCCTTTAGTTCAATTATCACGCTTCTACTTTTTTGCTTTCTCCTTTTTTCGGTTGTGATTTACAGCAGCTCCACTTCTTCTCTGCAAAATGCAACTCATGTGGAGTCTCGTGTCTGGTACGATCCGGATCCGAATCCGAATGAAGGAAAACAGAAAAAATGGTATATTGTACGACGCCGTCTCGACCGGCCGTTGATTTCGTCAACTAGATCTTATCTCATTATTACTGGCAAATTTCACCGCTCTTTATCTTAAAAAAGTTACTCCTTTTACTGTTTACAGTTCCACTTTAACTCTAGCTGCTCTTTATCTTAAAAAAGTTACTCCTTTTACTGTTTACAGTTCCACTTTAACTCTAGCTACTGTAGCTCATGTTTTAATCATAATTTATACGGGTAAGGTGTTTTTTTGTTGTTATCTTTTTATTCACTTTTTTTTTAGAAAAAAGGAAACATAAATTTATCTAGCTTTCCCCTATTTTTTGTATAATAAAATCTCTCAAAATATTAAAAAAAAAAATTCACGAATTTTAGGTGGAAAAAACTATGCCAGAGTAATTCTTTGAAGTTTTCAATCAGACTCCGAGCAAAATGAAAGAGTGTCATAGTTCTCTCTTGATTTCGATTTAAGTAACTTAACATGATTACATGTAAAAAAAATTATGTATATGTATACGGACGCACATGTGTGTGAGATATCAAATCAAATTAGAAGTCAACAGTCACCCATAAAAAAAATAAAGTGATCATTTTTTGGTTAACCTCTTTGAAAATGTATTTAAGTTATTTATGTTTTTTAAAAAAATAAACTTATACTAGTGAACCTATTAATATATGATGTCTATTAATTAAATCATTCAATATTAAAAGAATTATCGATATCAAATGATACTAATATATTTACCAAATTCAAATTAGTATAATTTTAAAATTTTACTTTGAAATACAATATATCATATTACAAAATTCTCAGTTGTATTTGTTTGGTAATATAAATTGATATTCGTACCCATGTTTTGGGATGCGAGTTCGGCTGATGTTCTGGACCTTGGTCCATTGCTTGACCCATGCTTTAGTGCTGACTACCAGGGGTGTGCATCGATCAGTTTGGTTCGATTTAGATATTATCGATTTGATTTATTGATTTAGTTTTTAAATTTAATAAATCAATAACAAATCAATAAGATAATTTTTATCGGTTTTAAGTCCTTAACGGTTCGGTTTTCGGTTTACCTGATAAAGATGATACTGAGAATTTGCATTAATAAAAATAGATGGAATACGAAAGAGTAAAAACTAAATACTAAAGTGGATAATTAATTATTTAAGTATGATAAAGATTAAAATAGATAAATTACTAATATTTAATATTTATGGAGGGGTAAAATAGTAAATTATTACAATCTTATTGGGTTATCGGTTTACCCAATAACCCAATAATGAAAACCAATATCGAACTGATAACCTAATAATTTTTTTTTCAAAACCATTAAAAATCCGATAACCTAATAACCCAATAACAATAAACCAATAATGTTTTTATCGGTCGGTTCGATTTTTGCACACCCCTACTGACTACTCTATCTGTGAGCTTATTTTTTATTGGGATGTGTTGAAAGTTGATAAAATTAAATTCATTAATAATAAATAATATATTCAGTAAAATTTTATAAGTGGAATTTGAAAAAGATAAAATATATGCAGGCCTTATCACTATCTCATACAGATAGAGAGACTATTTCTAGAAGATCATCAACTCAAAATATCAGGCCCCAAGAAGCAGAAGATACTAGATATGCAGGAGAAGTTACTAAAGCAGAAAGCAAATGGTAATATATAAATACAACAAACATGAGAAATATAACGACACAAGATAGAAAGACACAAGTACCCGACTAATTCTAATAACCTACTATACTACAAGGTTAGACAATAACCTAACCTTACAAGTCTATTAGTTTTCTATCCTAATACGTAACCGCTACTTATTTCTATCTAAAGTCATGTCTTCGGTGATATGAAGTTGAGTCATATCTTGTTTAATTTATTTAAATTTGAACTGATTAATATTAGTTCAATTTAATTTAGTTCAATTTAAAATTAAATTGATAATCAATTTGGATTTGAGAAAAGTCTTGTCAAAATATTTTGAATAAAATTATTTTAGAAAATTTAATGTGTTATATATAATCATAATAAAAAAATAAAATTTTATTAGGTATCACAATATTGTAAATAAATAAAATAAGTAAAATATAATACTAAAAGTTAAGTTGAATTTAATTTTGACCCGCTTTATAATTTATTTTGACTCAACCTGTTTAAACCCAACTAAATTCAAACTGAACTGAATTAAATTTTAACTCATTTGCTATCTTAACTCATTTTAATCAATTCAAATTTAAATCAATCCATGTAATTGCGACCTCCCCTAAGTGTGTTATTCCCTCTTATATATATTTGATGAGGAGAATATAAATAAGTTCAATAGCCCCACTGGTTTTGCTAGTTTGGCTGGTTCACCAACTAATTAATATATTGTTTGTTTATTTTGTCATATTTGAATTTAATATATTTATTTTTAAAAAATAATTGATATGATTATTTGACCATACTATTTCTTTTAACACAACAATGTTTAATATTAAAATTTAAATAATATTCCTCCGTTTTATATTGATTATTCACATTATCAAAAGAATTATTCTAAACTATTTATTAATATTAAAATCAAAATAGAATTAATTATATTTCTTCAATTCACTTTCACAATTAATTATTATTATTATTATTGAAAGTTTAAATAGGTTTGTAAAGATCTAAAAAAATTCTTAAGGGTAAATTAGTAAGGCCATTCTTAATATTTACTCTATGTTCCTAAGAGCGTGTAAAGGAAGTATTCCAATTTACTTCTTAGATCTAGTTTAGTGATGGATTAGGATTTCTTTACATTGTTAATTATGGATTAGAGGGTGTTGAATTAGCTGTACGGATCACTTTTCTTTATGGATTAGAATAAATCCCAAAAACAGCAACTAAATCAGAATCATCCAACATATATACATTTAATGATATTACGTCATTAATTAGTAAATAATTTTAGCTGTTACCACTTCTTTTTCTTTTTTCCTCTTTTTGACTATTTAATCATACTTGCAAGTTAGGTTAACCATTTTTCAAATAATCATAAGTCATTCTTTGAATGAAGACCAGGAGAGCAAAAAAATTCTACAACTTTGATAATTTAATTTATTTGAATAGACTAAATTAATAGTACGACAACTATATCAAAACACAAAAGCACATCTTAATTGAACGAATCAAATATTAGCTTAAAAAATTATATTCATGAATAATTTACTAATTATTAATTCATTATATTATAGTAATTACAAAAAAAATCAATTTTTTTTTGGGGCATACCAAAGGAGAAATGCCACATGATTATCATGGCATGATTGATACTCATCTATTTTTAATCAAATAATATTTCATATTTAATTTTTAAAATACAATAATCTGCTATGAATAAATTAAATTAACCAAAATTTAATATAGATATTAATAATTTTATTTGGAGCGTTTCCTTCAAAAAATGAGAAATACTAACATAGGTTAAAACGTTCTTAAGTAGAAAAAAAGGTTGACGGTTCACCCACCTTAGAAATTTTCCTTTTTCCCCGCCCCACCCGTACGAACCGGCGGCCGGTCCATTCAAGCTATTTATATCTGCTTCCTACCATTAATGGTTTTCCATCACTCTTCCTTTTTCTCACTTCACAATTCTGTTCTGCATTACTCAATTCCCATGGCTTCCAACACTAAAGAAGTAGAAGTTGACATGACCCCATTTTTCATCCTCTACAAAGATGGCAGCATCAATAGACTCATTCCAGCAAACGATGCTCCACTTTGTGACGATCCACAAGCCACTGTCCGATCCAAGGATGTCGTAATTCACCCCGAAACAGGGGTTTCCGTACGGATATTTCTTCCCAAAATAACCGACCCGAAACAGAAAATCCCTCTCGTGATTTACATCCACGGCGGGGCTTTCTGTATCGGATCAGCCCGTTCCTCTGCATTCCACAATTTCATCAGCTCATTAGTCGAAAAGACGAATTCTATTGCTGTTTCTGTGGATTACAGACTTGCCCCTGAAAACCCTTTTGCCACTACCTACGATGATTCGTGGGCAGCATTTCAATGGGTAATTTCACATGCTAACGGAAAAGGCCCAGATTCATGGCTAAATAATCATGCTGATTTTACTAAAGTGTTCATCGGTGGAGAAAGTGCTGGAGCAAACATTGCTAATGACGTTGCGGTTAGAGCAGGGGTAACTCATCTCGATTCAAAAATCAATATTTTGGGTCTTTATTTGGTTCATCCATATTTTGGGATTCAAAATGATCCACTGTACAAGGCTTTGAATCCGACAAGTACCGGCGGATGCTTCGAAGATCCGAGGGTAAATCCTTTGATAGATCCGAGGTTGAAATCAATGGCGTGTAAGAAGGTTCTGTTCTTTGTAGCGGAGAAGGATTTTCTGAAAGAAGGGGCGATGAATTACTATGAGGGGTTAAAGAAGAGTGAGTGGAATGGAGAAATTGACATAATGGAGACCACAGGAGAGGGCCATTGTTTCCATTTATACAATCCATTATCGGAGAAAACTGCTGCTCTCGTGAATAAACTAATTGATTTCTTGAAGCAAGAGTAGTAAGTTTGTTTTAAAGTTAATCTATATATAATAACACCCATGTTTTGTTTGTGCATTAATCATGATTTTGTGTGATTTTCAAAAAATAATTATAAGTAGATAGTATTTACATTTACGTGATATAGAACTATGACATGAATATATGATATAATATTCTCAATAAACTTACTTCTCCTTTTTTTCTTGTGGTTCCAAATATCTAAAACCAAGAATCATCCTATGTTACTCAACGGCTGGAAAAGGATGAGAACATTAAGCATGACCCACAAGGCACTACCATTCAAAAAAGAATAAAAAAATAGCTAGAGAGTTAAAATGTCACCAAGTTATTGTCAAATTCTGACCCCGCAGTTTAGATTTTTTTTTTCTCACGTCTATAATATCTCTACAAAAATATCACTTGAATTGATAAATTCAAAAAACACAAAAATTCGAGAAATCCAACAAAATTCAAAAAAAAAAAACTGAGCTTTAAAATGTCAAGTTTTATCAACTTAATTTAATTGAATTTATAAATTTTAAAACTTCATATAAATAATTTAATTTGATATTTAAAAAATTCTAACTATTCGTGTCCATGAACACCTTTATTGAAATTGTCAATGTGAAAAAGTCTCAATCTACAATAGGTTTGAGAAAAAAAAAAAGAGTAAATATGATCCGAAAGAAAATTATTTTATTCATAAATTTAAATAATTCGTCATTACTTTTCACGATTTCTCTCTATAAAAAATAATTAACAATATTTTTTTATTTATAATAGTACAAAGCTTTAATAAAATAGGATTATAATAATAAGTACACCAATATAATTAGTTTTGCGTAAAAAAATATGCTGACAAAAACATAAAAGTAAAATTAAGACGGGATGCTTAGTTTATATTATTGTTGTTCGTCAATTAAATAAAATATTTCGCATTAATTTATTTAAAGAAAAATCCAATTTGGAGAAGTATAATTTTTAATTTAGGGATATTTTATCCCAAAAAGAAAAAATTAAGAAAAATACGAAACAAATTAAAAGAGGAACGTTTTCTTAAGAGTGATTAGTGATTACCTAGTCAATTCATGTGAAATAAACTTGGAATATTAGTAATATTATTTCTTGTTTCTTGAAAGAAAATAAAGGATATATGTGTATGTTTTAGTTATGGTTTAGGCTATTTTTAAGTTTATAGAAAATTGAATAGACATGTGATATTTCTGATCAATTTTTTTTTGTAAAATAATTTTTTCTTCAATAAATGTCATACCATAAATTACTGCCAAATCATTCTAGTGTCAGAGGATCACTAGGTTTAACAACAAAGGGCTACGATTGCCTTTAATTTGTTATCTTTTCTTCATTGGTATTTTTAAGTTTATAGAAAATTGAATAGACATGCTTTGTTCGTGCATTAATCAACAAACAGGCTGTATGTTACCATATACACACATTTTAGTAGCTTTATTAGGTAAGAGGTGCATAACTTCATTTCTTTCTATAATTTAACTAGGGCATAATACAGGAAATACAAAAAAAAATTTTATTTTTTTAAATTTTGAGTCAAATCAAAATACATTATTCCTTTTTTTTTAAACGGAGGAAGTAATAAATTCACAATTTTATATACCATAACTATACTTCAACATTATTACACGTGGTTTTAGATAATACCAAATTATCTTCTTTATATATGATTTTCCAAGCATAGAAGGTCAGATCGCCTTACATTTGGCACTAGATCCTTATTATTCTAAATTCTAGAAAAGTTATGGGCTTTGCCCCAATAAGAAAGATATTATGGAGGTTACAATGTGCACGTAACCTAAGCCTGTTATCTACTCTTCAAACCATAGGCATAAATACAAAAACACCTTCCAGTTTTTATCCCTTTAACCATCTCCGTCATTACTGTAACTTGAACCAAAGAATGGATCACTCAAACGAAGTTATTTATGATGTCCCAATGTTTTTTAAGGTCTACAAAGATGGTCGTGTCGAAAGGTATCGACAACATGATTTTGCCCCTCCTTCTGATAATCCTATCACTGGTGTTCGATCCAAAGATATTGTTGTTGAACCGAAGAACAATGTAACGGTACGCCTTTACCTTCCTAAAATCGATCATAAGAAACTTCCACTCCTTGTGTACTTTCATGGGGGCGGGTTTGTCATCGAATCGGCGTTTTCTACTTACTATGATAGTTATCTACATTCTCTAGCCGCAGAAACCAATGTGCTTGTCGTGTCCGTCGAGTACCGATCGGCCCCAGAACACAAAATTCCTGCCTGTTATGATGATTCATGGGCTGCCATGAAATGGGTCTCTCAGCAGGCCAATGGTGAACAGGGGACTGAACCATGGCTGACGAGTCATGCAGACTTCTCCACAGTTTTCTTGGCAGGTAAATGGACGGGTAACGTTGGGTGAAATTGAAGAGAGTAAAAATAAGTGGATTTAATCAATGCTTAAATTTTAGAGTTTGTTATGTCAGGTGTCATATTTTTACATGAATAAATGAATCAACCCACCCAAATTGGTGCAATCTTCATACTTTTTTATGCCTTTTGATAGAAAATATGAAAATAACCGCTAGTATATTTTTCCTTTTTTTAAAATTATCATTTAAATCTTCATATTTGATTCTGTATATTTGTATCTAGGTTGAATATTGATCAATCGTGTTACCAATTTTGACTCGTTTTTTATCAAGTAATTTTTAAGTTTATTTTCCGGTTCAAATTTGAATGAGTTCGTGAAAATGGATGGATTTTGTTACCTCAGGTGATAGCGCAGGAGCTAATATTGCTCATAACATGATGATGCGAGCAAGTGTAGATGAAGATAAACTTGGAGACGGCTTAAAGCTTGTCGGAA
>JBCEWC010003496.1:0-30100 GCA_038996855.1 Solanum aculeatissimum
AAATAATATATATAACATATTAACATTAACATTAACATCTTCACATATTAATTAACATATTTTAAATTTTAATTTTAATTTTAAATTTTAAATTTTATTTTAATTTTAAATTAAATTAAAAGTGGGAAGCTCCCATCTTTAAAGTTGGATTACTATTTTGCCCCTGCATTATATTAAAATTAAATATAATAAAAATATCTAATTATCTATCATTATTCACGTAACATTTATATTGCAATTAAATTCATTGAATACTAATTATGTTAATAATTGTTGTGTTACCGTTTCTAAGATGTATGTCTTCTCATTTTTTCCCAAAAAATGAGAGCAAACTTTTGCAATTCCTATATATTTAATCTTCTTATTCTTCATTTCTTAATCTAAAAATTTTCAAACAATAGAGAAAATTATTTCACCTTGTAAAATTTAAATGTGGCCAAAAATATTGTACAATATAAATAAGCATAGTAGACCAATAGACTGTTACATATAGTAAATTTATTTCAAAAGGAAAAAGGGTCAAAAATGTCTTAGTACTATCAGAAAGGATCAAAAATGTCTTTTGTTTATACTTTTATGCCCTTGTACTATCAGAAATGAGTCAAAAATGCCATGATACTAACGGAAAAGGGTCAAAAATACCCTTGATTTATACTTTGGTCCAAAAATGCCCTTGTCAATAATACTTTGGTCCAAAAATGCCCTTATTGTTACCAAATGGGTCAGAAATGTCCTTTAAATATATATATATATATATATATATAATATATTCTTTTCAAACATATTATGTTCCTAATAGAAATATTATTTTTAAAGATTTTTTTTTTTTAAATCACATTAACTAATAAAAATATAAGAAAATAATTTTTTTCTTAATCTCATTTTATCAATTAAAATAGAACATCGTACCCCTGTAACAAATAATATATGTCATAAATATAATAGCGTAGTAAACTAAACATTAATTTTTATTTAGATAGTAATTATAATAAAGCAAAAAAAATATTTTTTTAATTTTTTTCTCGAATTGAAGTAGGATAAATATTACTCAAATTGGACCAAAGTATCACTGACAAGGGCATTTTTGGACCAAAGTATAAATCAAGAGTATTTTTTACTCTTTTCCGTTCGTATCGAAGCATTTTTTACTCATTTCTGAGAGTACACGGGCATAATGACCCAAAATATAAACGAAGGGTATTTTTTATTCTTTCTGTACAAGGGCATTTTTTACCCTTTCCCATTTCAAAATAACAGTTGATGATAAACATATTTATTCTATACCTTAATTCTATTCAATGCCTATAGGATTGGTATATATATATGTCAGTAAATGAAATTTTAAAAAAAGTGAAAATAAATGAGTAATCATTCCTCAAAGACAAGAAATTAAAGTAGATGCATGTATATTTAAAGCTAATGTTCATTTTTTTATTTTTTTATTTTTGTTTTAATAGTATTTGGCCTTTCAAATTTCTATATGACTTTTCATGTTACTGCAATCTTGTCCTATAAATTTAACTCTTTCAAAAAGGATTTTAATGTGATATTCTTACAATTCTTATGTGTAGGAGCTATTAACTGGTAAAATAATGTCATAATTTGTGCAAAAGTTGTGAGGTCTCCCTTATATAGTCATGTGAATAGACAGAATTCAATTATTGAAACATGCATTTCTTCAAGTCTGGTACTTTTGTTAAGAGTACTTACATGTATTTATTCATTTTAGAGTAAAAATTCATCAATATATTCTTATAGTTAGAGATTATATTATCTTGTTTAGCTTTACATACTTCTTGCTAGATTGAAAATACACTATCCCATTGTCATAGTTTTTTATTAACAAAATTGAAATGGTAAAATCAATATTTTTCCCATTGTAGAATAATGATTAGGAGACAAACGTGCAATGCACGTCCCCAGAGACTAGTTATCAATTAATGATCTAACCACCACTACTGAATTAAAGACATTAAAAAGCTATGCATCCATCATAAAAATGGAGTTTGTAATACAATAGTGAAGTGGTTAATCACAAGAAGCCAGAATTTTAAGAGAAGATCAAATTAGATACATGGCATCTACTCAAACAACCTGCAGAATACCCTTATAACAAATAAAAAACCTGTAGAATAGTGATTCTATTGTCGGTACTCACTTTACACAGCATTAAGATTCAAAGCTAAAGAAAGAATTATAGTGGAGAGAGTACTATGTTTTAGTGTACATGACCATAGAGGGAGAAAAGATATCAGGAACCAAATCCTAACAGAAAGAATTGTGATATTCATGTAGAGAGGGTAAAAAGAAGCTTACTTTCTACTGAAGTAGAAGCAGTGGAAGCTCCCCTCAACAAGATGAGTCGTCAGATCTGGTTGCCGAACCATCAACTACAGTAACAGACAGAATGAAGAATCAAGCAGAAGGAACTGATGTATTCATGCATACATACAGTTTTCGAATGTCTAAACCTACCTTGTTCATGAGAGCATTATAGACCTTGCTAGGAAGATATGCTAAGGTCGTACCACTGTCAATAATTGTTCCTCTGTTGGATCCCGCATCAAAGATAGTGGTAGGGATGTTTAGAGCTTCACCATTAACCTCAATTCCCTTCATGACAACATTATAATGTGGCCTAAAGTGAAAAACAAATATAGTTTAAGTCAAAAAGAGAACGGGCGAAGCTAATTTGATGTCAAGACAAAATATGGATAATTAACAGTCAAAAAATGATGGTATAAAAAAAAGAAAAAGAAAAAGCAAGAGAGTGAATGACGAGAATAACAATGCAAAAATGACAATCCAGTTAACCAAACATGAATGCAAGTACTGAAGTTTATAATATGCACCAGCTACCTGTAGTCAAAATAACTTTATTTCCTTTTCCTATTTCTGGATGAGCGAACTAATCACATTTTTAGTACCAAGAAGATACAAAATATATACAGAGGAAGCCAAAATTACAACTCTAGACTTAGAGAGCTTTAAATTGCTTCAAGTTCTTTTGCAAAATGTTGAAAGTCCAAAACTATTGTGTCTCAGAGGAAGGACTGGGCCATTTGAACTACTACCATTGCCAAAGAAATTTACCACATTTTCTTGAGGTCTCACCTAAGTATTTTTAGGTCTCTAAACAAGTTTATTTGCTACCACATTTTGTACTTTGCATGTGTGCAGTTATCACTTGACCACTGGTTGTAGCAGCTGCCAGCTTTAATGTTGTCACTAGGCTGTAATGTGGGCAAATCATAAATGTTCCTACCGTGCCCCCCACCCCACCCCCAAAAAGAAATAGATACTTCTGGGGTAGGGTGAGGCGAGAGATTGGAGTAACAAAGAACTTGACAACTTGGTCACACATCTAGATCGTGAAATGAATAGGAAGATAATTGGAGTGAGGGCAATGGGTGAAGCAGATGTGCAAAGGAGAAGATCATATGCCAGTAAACAACAATAAGAAATGAAAAAAATAAAACTCCTAGAAATTTTAAACACCAAACATACACATGTCACAGAAGAGAGGCAATACGAGGTTGCCAGGATAGGTGACAGCCTCCTATTACCATAATCTTTTGTTTTCATCTCAATTAGTGAAGCAGTCTAAATTTACTCTAGGAAAAGAAACGAAAAATACCATGTGGAGACTTGTTTCCTTTTGTGGTAAGGAGAAATGGATTCTTATGATACCCTTTAAGGAATCTCTTTTAGAGTCATATAGTTCATATTGTACACTCTAGCTTGATATCTTCAATGTAAAATTAGTATTTTCTCCAAAAGTATGCTTTTATAGAATATTTCCATATATTAGGTAATTTCCTATATGTCCCGAATTCTTGCAGTCTGTTCACAGATTCTGCAAAATCTCAGTCTCATGAAATTCTGTTTCTTTTAAAGAAACTGAATAGAATTAAATAATTTAACTTTGAAGTAGGTACAAGCATATTTGCATTTCTTCTCAAATCGGTTTATGAAATTTTTTGCAGGAGCCTTCAACTATGAATAGCTTTTTATACAATTTGTTTCCTTTGAACTGTTGCACAATTCCAATCTTTTTGTACTCTTATTTTCAGATCGTCGCCACTTCTTTCCATCATTGAGAGCAGTCTTCATGTTTAACTTTTCTCCAAGTGGTTTTCCCTTAAATCCATTTAAAGCTATAGTTTCTACCCAATTTCGCACTAGAACTATTCTCGGGGGATTGCTATAGATCAGTTTGCTGATCATGTAATCTCCTTTGACTTTTAATCGATGGCTGTGCTTTTTTATTTCAAAGCTTGAAGATCAGGATCAAGATTTCATATAAGAAAAGATCCTCAGTAACCGAGTGTTAAAACCGCTAATACAGCATCAAAGACTGGATCAACAGCTATTATAAATCCCACCTACCACTTATTTTATCGGACTCGGACTCCCAGCTAAGCTAGGCCTAGTTGAAGCAAAGCTACACCTCTTGAGAGAGAGGTATAGGTAGTGATTAGGGAGTCTACTCTTCCTCCTTGGTCTGAGGTCAAGTCACTTCTCATAGAGGAGGAAATTCAAACCAATAGGTGGTTCTCCCAAAGCGTAGACACCTAAGAGATTTGGCCACTTATTGTTTCCCCACGTCCACATCAGGTTCCTCCTTGTTACTTCCCTCATACAAGACTAAATGAAAATTTGTTGACACGTAAGAGATTTGGCCAATTGTTGTGTCCCCACATCCACATCAGTTCCCTCTTTGTTACTTCCCTCGTACAAGACTAAATGAAAATTTCCCATCCCTATAGTCACATTCCTATGAAAGCATATGTTCTTTGATTTCTGAAATATTTCACATAACTCACTATGGATATTCTATCATAAATCTTTGCATGCATGTGTATGGATTGTGCTCAATAGGAAATGAATTGATTGAACCTACCAATACAATGTGAAAGGATGCAAAGCTGGAAGAATGGAGCACAAATTTACAGACCAATGACTGCAGTTTCCCTTATTTATAATGGAACAGAATAGGAGAAATTATATACAACTTCAAATAAGATGATGCCAAATCTTGGTTCAGGATCATGTCAGAATTTTGCATGAACGGCCTATTTCAGTCTCCTTTGCCTTTTTCTTTTTGTTCTGGGGGGAAGGGGTGGTGGTTGGGGGGGAGCAGGGAAGAGAAAGAGAAGGCATTAAATATACTTACTCATTTGGGACTAGTGGTGTTGACTTCACTTTTGGCTGAACTACTTGTCCAATGGCAAATATGCCGCCACCATCACTGCCATCTAGGCAATGTGAAAAAACTTTGTTCACCTTCCCAGATGCAGCTAGCTGTGAAATAAGTGATGAGTTTGCTTGTCCAAAACCAATTATTCCATCAACTGCTTGAGTAGATGAGCCTAGCTCTCCTGATTGTCTAGATGAGCACCTATCTTGGATCAAAAACATGCAAGTTACATACATGTTATCAAGAGATAAATTACTTGTTAAAAAAATAGTACTCCATCACAGGCTTGTGTAGCATAATCCCATAATTTACATCTAAGAAACTGTGAACATTATATGATGACAAAACCAGAATTAACAATTATAGGAGGAGAGAAAAGGATCAAAACCATTGAAAATAATCGGCTAGGAAGAAATTACTCCATTGGATATATTAATGAGTGACACTGTCGGTAATTCCTCGTTTAAGAGGAAATTATTACAGAAGCCAAATAATTTTAATAAATATGGCTGAAGCTAAACACATTAACACTGTAACAACCTATTTTGGATATAAAACTTTATCATGCTCAGTATACAAAATTGCAGAGAACACATATAACATTTCATCAGGACTTTCAATGTATTGAATTAACAGTGATGTGTAAAGCACCTAATATAGTAGAGTAAGAGACTGATACTGAAATTGTTACATGAATTCATTAGAGAGTCCACTTACTGAACTAACGGAGGATTAGGAAACAATATAAATGCAAGAGAGTCGGTGTGAGGAGAAAACAGCTTTCCCATTTTTTTTATTTTTTTTTTATTTTTTTTTTTTGGCTCTTCACTCTGTAAACTAATAGGAGTATTCATAATACAGCACTACATAAACTGCAACACCGTTGCAGTCAATATCTCTGTTCTAGACATCGTAATGACTTGTATACTCAAATGTACATATAGACTACTTCTCACACGTTTCCTCAGCAGGGAACTTATTTAATATATCATAACTAAGACTGAGACATTAAATAATTCCTATTCTAAGCATTTTCTCCCCCTGTTCTTCAGCCAAGAGAGGTTGAAATTAAACATCCGAATTCATTTAGCAATTTAAATATATACATCAACAAATATGCAAACAGCACAGGTTTCACTTTTACTTGGAGTCACGGGTTGACAGGTGCTGCTACTACAGCAAATCTATTTTTTTTTTAAAATAAAATTGGTGAAACAGACAAATTTGTTTCTCTTCCCAATGAACTGCAACAGAATCTATTTTAACCACAACCAGATTCCAAACATTGTTTGGAAAACAAAGACATTCAAGACATGGTAGTAAAACTTGGTGAAGGAAAAAAAGGTTACCAAAGAAAAGCCATTTCAGAACATATTCCCCTACGATAGTCATCCAAGTCCAACATCAATTCATTTGGCAATAATTAACATAAATAGATTAAAATTACAAGGATAAAATTACCCAAATGCTATGGACCCATTCATGGATGTGGTCTGAAAATCCCCAGAAACTTGATCAAAATGAATGTAATCCTTTACGAAGTATCCAGAAGTTGAGCTGCCATCTCCGTAAGTAACCTGATATTCACAAGGTGATCCCACCCTGCAATCTGAGTAGGGAGCATTAAACATATCAGTGCAGAAGTCTTGGTCGCAAGAAACGCTTTTCCCAGTGGTTGAGGCTGTTAAGTCATACAGCTTCAAGTCTATCTGTAGTATAAGAACATAGATGAGAAACTACTAGGACGGATCAAGAACAGAAAGTGACCAAACTGAATAATATATATGATACATACTGGAATCCATTTTCTTTATACAGGGATGGCAAAAGGATGCATAAATTAGAAGAATGATCATACCCCAAGACTGCTTTTTGAAGGACATCTCGCACAGCCAGCACAATTCACCCATAAGATGTCACTTCCAGTATCTACCTGGACATGATAGTCCTTAGAAGGAGTCCCGATTGTAAGTTTAGTGTAATAGAGCCTGCATGATTTATTTATGAAGAAAGCATGACTACAATTTCCCAAGAAAAAAGAATGTTCATACATGAATCACGCAATGCCACCCTTCCACCATCATTGGGATGAGGGTCACAATTTGAAAGTGCATCTTTCTCCAAACACAAATTAGAATCAGGAAAATATAATCTGATATGTTTCTCCATACCATAACATTCCTCCATCTCACTTTAAGTATATACCTACACCTAGAGTTAGTGGCGGAGCCAAGCTTTCACTAATGGGTACGAAAAATAAAAAATAAACACACAAAAAGGCCAAAAGGGAGTTCACCATCCAACATATATACCTAAAAAAGTAATATTGACCATGTATAGACGAAGGGCTAGACCAGAAACAAAAACTAACAACTCTATTTGCTTTCTGTCTTCAAGAATGAAATGGGAATTTTAATAACTAAAACACAATTTCATTCCTGTCTTTTTGGTAACAGTCTCTCAATCTCTATGAGATAATGGTAAAGTTTGCATACACTCTACATCCCAACCCCACTTGTGGGATTTCAAACACAATTTGATTCCTAAAAGGAAGATTACCCATTCTGAGCATATAGAGCAGACCACAAGAGTCCACCAAGTTGATTCATTTCTACAATCACTTGCATCAATTAATGAAAAAAGGGAAGTCCCCTAAATACAACATCCCAAGAAAACACAAGAATCAGTACAAACAAGTAAAAATTATAGAAATTGAACTAACGCTGCATCAGTGGGTTGGCCATTGCCACCCAATTCGAAGTCAACGGCTGCAAGCATTCTTCCATGGCGGCGACTATCATGGGCTTTGAGTTCCTTCAAGATTGACCCTCCACGCCCACCATATTTATGCTTCACATTAAAAACTACATTTTCTGCCTTTACTGCCACAGGCAAAACCCAAATTAATAAGAATATGAAATACCCTTTTCTCCTCAGATCCATTATCACAACACACCCACTTCCAAAATCCAATATTTATGTATACACACAGGAGAAAGCTGGGATGTATGTATGTATGGATCAAGAAAGGAATTATTCTCCTTTCCTTTAAACACAACAATATGAAATATTTTCTTTTTCTTGATTTGGACTGAGAAAAAAAGGAGTCGGTTGTGAATAACCCAAAGACAAAAGAAACAAGTATAATTTTTCAAATTTAGTAAACGTCTCTAATTTTCAAGTATATTTTATGTGTAAAGACAATTTTCCAAACAAGAATAAGATATTGTATTGTACTGTTATCTTGAGGAAATGGGGTGTTCTGAAAAAAAGAGAGCTTTATGATGATGCGGTGTAGCTCACGTTTGTCGTCATACTTGTCTGCACATTACATCCTCCATTCCTTCTCATACAAATTTTCACAGTTTCCTGTTTTACTTTCTACAAAAAAATTTAAACGATTTATTTATTTTAAATTACTTTTTTCTATTAAAGGAGGAGTAACAAGTTTCATAGTAATCTACTGTGTTACTTCATACAAAAAAAAAAAAGTTGCATTGTTTAAGTATAAAAAGTTAAATCCTTGTTAAAAAATAGATTAGTTGAAAAGAAGAACAACATAGTTCCGGAATCCCATTAGTGAAGTATGAGAAGCCTAGAGTGTGCAATAATATCTTAGATGGTCATTAAATTATGAAATTCTTTTTTTATAAAAAATCACTCAACTTTAATTTTTAAATCAAAAGTCACTCAACTATGAGCTTTTTTCCGCAGAAAGTCACTTACTTTTTAATTCAAAAGTCACTTAATTATGGACTTTTTTTCATAGAAAGTCACTCAATTATATGTATTTTACTTGGAAAGTCACTCAATCTATTTAATTAATTTTTTTCAATAAAATTTGTTGACATTAATTTTTTATTTAAAAAGAAAATCTTTGAAAACTAAAAAATTATCATTTGATGATTGTCATCGAATTTGTTTCTCTCCAATTTTTAGTAGTTTCGTCTGTGTTGTTGCCTCTTCTTTATCTTTACGTTTACAGAAAAGCTTTGCATAAATTATATATAAAGAAATGTACTTATTTTTCATAATGAATTAAATGATTTTTGTTATTAAATGATAATTTTTCATTTTCTTAAGATTTTAGTTTTAAATAAAAATTTCATGTAAATAAATTTCATTGAAAATTTTGATTAAATAGATTGAGTAACTTTGTAAGTAAAACACCTATATGGTTGAGTGACTTTTTATAAAAAGAGTCCATAATTGCGTGATTTTGGAATTAAAAATCAATATTGAGTGACTTTCTATGAAAAGAGTTTATAGTTGAGTGACTTTTGAGTTAAAATTTAAAATTAAGTGACTTTCTATGAAAAAATATCAAAGTTGAGTGACCATTTGAGATATTATCTCCATAGAGTGTACACTAAGGTAAGAAGATAAAGAGACTATTTTTAAAAAATCATCAATTTCAAATGTAAAAAATTAACAAAAAGACTAGTATCAAGCATTCATAGAAAAGCAGTAACAACAACAAAAATAATACTACATACATTTCTCTCGGGCTCCCACCAATCCTAAACTTACCAAAAAATGTGTCCAGACTCAACAACTTACTAACCTTCTACTCTAATTTGTGACATTATATTCAAACTCTTATATTTAAAATCATATTCTCGGTATGCTAAAGTTACATTATGTTTTGTCTAATCACCTTTTTTTAATACTTTTTCGATTTACATCTACCTCTCCTCATAACCACGATATCTAATTTCTCACACCTCATTAATGGGGCATCTGTGTCATGACATAAATAGAAGAAAATACATTATATTTTTTCATAAAGTAGTTTAGTACTAATAATTTCATAAGATTAAATCTCACAATTTTTGTAGCAACCAAAATAGTATGTATAGTTCAAAATGTAAGTGGAACAATAATGTAAACAAAATTTATATTCTGACATGCTTAGCTAAAAGAGAAGCAAATTTAGACTCTTGAACGTCATAGGTGAGTTGTTTGGTTTGTTGGGCTGTTTCTTAACTATTAAGGCAATATAAACTAGTTGAAATGGAAAATTTTCTAACAACGCTTTTTCAAATTGAAGGGGACTGCTAATTAATACATCTATAGCCTATTATTTTTATGGTAAACATTGAGGGTATTGAAATTAAAGTCAAAATTTTGAGTAATATATAATATTTTCAACCATTAAAAGATGGAAAAATTCATACTTCATTAAAGTATATATAGGAGCGGCAAACGAGCAGATCGAGTTAAATATAAGCCGATCAAACACGAGTTAAGTAAAATGGATAAAATACCAACTCGAATCATATTTTAAATGGGAAAAAAAAACGAGTTACCCAATAGATAATATGGTAAATATGGATACTCATATTATAGTAGGGATCATGTTACAAATTTCAAAAGCAAATCCTTTTAGCCACTTTATTTTATAGTGAAAATCCAATTATCAATATATATAAAGTGGTTAAGAGAGACAATGAGGTTGGGTCAATGCTAATATAAAAGATCAAACAATATAAAACCTTTCAAACTTTTTTTTTTTTGTCTTGTATAGATGTATTTATGCACATGTATATATGCTTTGACTTGTTCTCTTACCATGTAATTGACAATATTACCATAATTTAAGTGTGCTTCCATGTCTTATCCTTCATTTCTTCTATCAATAAAGAGATATTAGCTAGAAAAAAAACTAATTATGTGTTTTAAGAATCAAGCTTAACCCATGCATGTAAGCACATAGCATTAGCCACATATAGCATACTAAAAAACAAGAAACATAGTAGAACACGCACGGCAATGTCAAGAAGATTAAGGATTAATTATTGGTAATTCGTGTAAATACTAATGATTTTACAATGCTAATTAAGGAATGATAAGTGAATTGCTTTTTTATATATACAAAACTGTGAAGGTCCTACATTTTGTTTGTCTCAACACTATTATCAAACAAGTATATCCATCATTAGAATATACCAGCACTTGGATCATTAAAATGGATCTTGTCTTGGTGGACTAATAATATGAAAACATGTGTCAAATGTTGACCAAACCCATTTATGGAAGGGCAAGCAGTTGCTTATTTTGTTCTTTATAAATAGCTCATTAGTCATCCCCCTCTTTTAAACAAAAACTTCTAGTTTTTCAGTACACAAATCAAAGGCTTTCTCATTCATGGAACATGTAGTATTTTGTTTGCTACCATTAAGAATTCAAATACCATCAAAATTACCTCTACTTTTATTTAAGTTGGTGCTCAATACTATTTACAAAATATATATGCTTGTATGCTCAATCAAGTAATAAAATACTCAGATCATCTCGATTAGTTTAGGGGTGTGCATCGATCTATTTGATTCAGTTTTATGTATTATCGGTTTTCAATTTTAAAATATGCTAAGCCAATAACAAACCGATAAGATATTTTTCATCAATTTTTGGTCCTTAAATGTTAGATTTTCTGTTTACGCATAAGAAAATGCTCATAAAATAAATATATTACTTCTCTAACAATTTGACGTGATCCAATGAAAGAATGCTATACAGTGAAATAAGCAAATCAATTGTATATGACAGAATGCTTTCGAAATAGTTATTTAGCACCTAAACTTAACAAATGAGGGGCTAAACTCACGAAGTCTATCCTTCAAGGACTTACTACCCCCTATGTTAATGCATCTATCAAGCAAGACTTGGCACCAGAGATATTTGAGGAAGATATGCAGATAAGAATTTACAGACCATGGACTTTTTCCGTCATCATCAAGGTACTCGAGAAAAAAAATAAGTCATTTGTATCTAAAAAAATAACAACGTGGAGAACTATCGAAGAAATAATCCTCATTGATCTTGGCCACGCCTATTTTATAGTAAAGTTCTACAAAGAAGAGAACCTACAAAAAGCGCTGCAATAGGGACCTTGGTTCATTAACGGATTCTTCCTATCTGTCAAGAGATGGCACCCAAATTTCGTAGCCTCTGAGACCCGGGAAACCAAATCCGCCATTTGGGTCATGCTACCAGAACTCCCCATGGAATTCTATGACCATACAATCTTAGTGCACATTTGAATGAAATTGGGAAAACTCATCAAAACGGATGTATGCACGTCAGAGACATTAAGAGGAAGATATGCACGGATATGTGTTAAAATGGATATTGGAATCCCAGTCAAGAAGCATATACTCATAGGAGGACACAAGCAATCTCTAGTATACGAAGGACATGATATAGTATGTCAAAAAATACGGAGTTCTCGGACACATCATTCACATTTGTCCGTAAAAAACAATAACAACAGAAGCAACCATAAGGAACAGCAAAACACAAAATCAAACTCAAGATATTAATCATCACACCAACCCAACAATAGAGGAGGAATGACAAGTAGTCTCTTTCGCAAAAAGGAGAACACAACAACAACACAAGAGAGGATCACGCGAGACCCTATACAATACTACTCCTTCAAACGAACCACAAAGAGGTATCCACGTTAAATTATTCAATGGGGACATAGGTAAGTATCTCAAATCAAAAAAATTTCAATACAAAGCTCTAGAAACCCAATATTGATGAGAGCTTGTTGATTACAATTGGAGACGACAACAACCAGTCAAATCCTGCCAGCCGACGAGACAGGACTCATCACCTACCACTGCAAAAGATAAATGATGACATCGCCTCGAACGACATCATGACAACCAATAAACAAGAGGCTTTTGAAAAGCAAACAGTCGAGCATCAAATTAATAATATAAAATAAAATTTTAGAAAATTCTCAACCAAAGAAAAAGAACAGCTATCTAGGGCAGGGGAGGCTACTGTGGTGGGCAACCCTATCACGATCCCTAGGCCAACCCCTAGAGACAGATCTCACAATCAGAAAAAATTAGTTCACGATCCAAATATAAACACCTTAAAAAGTACTAACAACTCACAAATCTCCATTACCCATTATCCAAAATCTTTGGAAATATTTAAAAGAAATCATATAAATATCATTGACACGTCACTACCCACCATTTCCATGAATGGAAAAATAAACACTATCCTTTTAAATATAGACAACACCAAACTTTTCAAAAATATTGAAACCAATATACCTAGTACCACTCTAAAATCAGAATATACCTTAACAGAAATAAACACATCCTCCCTTCAAAATGTCAAGAATCCCTTTCTCATCCCAAAGGATATGAGCAACCCACCAACGATCACCACTTCTTTTCAACCCAAGGAACTCACCACCTCTTGCTCTAACAAACATGCATCCTCACCCCCACCCCCCACCCCCCAGAAATTTCCTTGCAGACTACCTAGTGGCGACAAAGGATCACACGTTTTATGCAACTCTAGCACCGAAGGCAAATCCCACACCGCACTCATGGATGGAGATGAGTTTATAGGGCCAAGCCTTATCCTTCAGCGCAGAAGTGGAAGGGAGGAACGTGATAATACTAGTACAAAATTCTACCTTTTTAGCTCAGGTTGTATCGGAGGGGATGAGACTTGAAGTCCAAACTAACGACAACCACCTTTGCCTATCCACGGTGCTTCAACCCCCAATGAGCTTCCCCTTTCCCCAACTACCTTTTTATCACCACCCAACGTGGAAGAGTCCTCTTTTCAACCCTTTGAGTATTCCCCAAAACTTCAACCCGCTATCTTCCCTATTAGTTTTCCTCTACCCGCACCAGATTCCAAAGAAGATGATGAACCTTTGGAACAACCTAGGGACATTTCACACCTTCCAGACTGTAGTGAACAATGATACGAGGGAGAGCCCGCCACATATAGTCCCCATTATCAAAACGACAGCAACCCAGACTTCCCCTCAGGTAATCCCTTACCATCGCATTCCCCCTCCCTCACACCCAGCAACCTCATTAGGACATGAAGTAAACAATCAAGAAATAAAAGATGCAATAACAAAAATGAGGGAGACCAGGACGGAAATATCCATTCTGAAAGAAATAAAAATAGTAATATTCAAAGAGAGAATAAAAAAAAAGTTCATACTAATTTTTCCTCCAAATATATTTTAAAACTCATTGGATATACGAGCACCAAACAACTAAAATGCAGAAATTTTGTAGCAATAATGAACCCAACCCTGAGGAGGGAAGACATAGTAAGGGGAACAACTAGTTCCCAAATCCCAATACTGAGTCATTCCATGAACATAATGGTATGGAATTGTAGAGGATGCAATAGCGATGAATTTAGAAGAAGTTTTAGAGCATTAATAGACTGACATAAACCACCTTTAGTAGTCCTAGTTGAAACAAAAATGAGTGACCACCAACCACTCTTTGATCTATATCTCTTTAATAATATGATATAAGTTCCTGCCATCGGAAGGTCGAGAGGGCTGACCTTACTTTGGGATGATGAAGTCCTGGATCTAGATGAGATATCCACAATAGGCCAAGAAATTCATACAATGATTAAGGTACGTATATCCAACAAAACTTGACTATTTAGCGCTATCTATGCTAGTAATTATAGAGATTTTCACAAAATATTGTGGCAGAATCTAAAAACTATTAAAAATAATTTTAATGGAAACTGGTTATTGGAGGGTGACTTCAATGAAGTTTTTCACAAAAAAGAAAAATTAGGGGGACAACCCCTAGAAAATAACCAAACAGCTAACTTTTGGGATGCCATAAATTTCTGTTAATTAATTGATTTAGGCTTCAAAGGGAGAAAATATATTTGGCTAAATAAATGTTTAAAAAACAAATCAAAATTAATACATGAGAGACTTGACAGATATTTAGCAGACGATAACTAGATTCACAAATTTTCAAATGTCACTATACACCACCTACCTCGTACCCACTCAGACCACTGCCCTCTATTGCTATCCTTATTCCTCCTATAAATTGTACACTAGTCAAACCATTTAGATTTGAAATAATGTGGACCAATCATTCTGATCTCGAAAATATCATCAAAAGCGCGTGGGAGAAAGAAAATAATATCCTAAAAGCCATAATTATTTTTCAGGAAAAAGTTATGATATGGAACCACCAAACTTTTGGAAATATTTTTTTTTGAATAAAGAAAATTGTGAAAAGAATAGACGGTATACATCGATCTCCCTACTATGGTCATAGTATTTTTTTAACAACCCTTGAAGAAGACCTCATAAAGGAGCATAACTATCTACTTCAGATAGAAGAGGATTTCTGGAAATTAAAACCTAGGGTAACCTGACTTAACGAAGGAGATGCCAATACTAAATTTTTTTATACTACAACACTAAATAGACGAAGAAAAAATAAAATTATAGCCCTACAACTAGAAGACAAAAATTGGACCTATGAACCCACCGAAATTCTAAATATCACCATCCATTACTTCAAAAACCTCTTCACCACTGAGAAGAGTACCTCCGAAAAACTTCAAAACTTTTGCACTGATCCAGTTCCCAACCACATAGAGCCTAAGATAGGAGACATTCCTACCACAGAAGAAATTCTCAATACCATTCGATCTTTCAAACCCCTAAAGGCTCCAGGTCCAGACGACCTTCATCCTCTATTCTATCAAAAATATTGGAACACTGTAAGATACTCAATCATTGAATCATGCAAAGATGCCTTCAAAACTGGACATATCCCTGAAGAGATCAACAAGATCCATCTTTGCTTAATTCCCAAGAAACCTAATGCGAGCAACATCAAGGTCTTTCGCCCAATAAGCCTCTGCAACACCACATATAAAATCATTACTAAAATTATTATCAGACATCTTCGGTCTTAGATGGATAAACTAATAGGTCCCTACCAAGCTAGCTTGCTAAAAAATAGACAAACAACCGACAATGCTATAATAGTGCAAGAAATCTTTTCTCTCTTCCAAAAAATGAAGGATACTAGAGCGAACATGATGTTAAAACTAGACCTAGAGAAAGCTTTTGACAAGTTAGAATGGTCTTTCATCTATAAAACTCATTGTTGCCTTTAATATAACCTCCCCCCTAATATTACCAACCTAATTATATCTTACGTCACAACTAGCAGCATAGCTATACTCGTGAATGAAACCAGAACAAGATTTTTTGAACCAACAAGGGGAATTAGACAAGGTGACCCTCTATCCCCATATCTATTCATCATGTGTATGGAATTTCTCTTTAGGAAAATTGAACAGGAAGTACGCCAGGAAAATTGGATACCAATAAAAATATCCAGAAAAGGCCTCAAAATATCTCATCTTTTCTTTGCAGATGACCTAATTCTAAAGAGCAAAGCATCAACTGAAAATAGTAATTGCATCAACAATATCATGAAAGACTTTTGCACCAAATCTGGACAAACAATAAATAACAACAAATCCAAATTAATTTTCTCAAAAAACTATACGGAGGACATAAAGGAAGAGATCTCCACCAACTTACAAATAAAATTTGACAATCACATATGAAAATATTTAGGTTTTTCCATCTCAAAAAATAAATTATACCCATGCAATTATCAATTTATCATAGATAATATGACAAAGAAGTTAGTCGGATGGAAGATCAAATTCCTTAACATTGCGGGGAGCACAACTCTGGCAAAAGCTTGCCTCAACAGCATACCAACACATATTATGCAAACCACAAAACTCCCTACAGCTATTACCAACACGATAGATCAAATCCAGTGAAACTTTATCTAGGGAACCACAAAGGAAAAAAAACTCCACTTAATAAAATGGAATATCATTGCTAAAAATAAATAAATTACGGAGGATTGGATCTATAGAAAGCAATCAAAAAGATAATGCCTTACTCGCAAAACATGCCTGGAGATCTAGACAAAATCCTACATCCATTTGGACCTCTTTCCTCCTCCAAAATTACACAGCAACTGAAAATTTAGAAGATCACTCCACAACTCTAAGCCACCATAGTAAAATATGAAAAGAACTAATTAGTGAATGGAACATTTGCAAGAAAGGATTGAATGGATCATAGGAGATGGAACATCCACCTCCTTTTGGTTCAGCACTTGGCTCCCTAACGGTCGAACCCTCCGCAATCAAATCCAAGACCCCCTACGGAAAGAAGACCTCACCAAAAAAGTCAGTGACCTATTGTCAGCCAACGAACTAGAACTATAGTCCATCCCCTTCATGTTGCCTCAGGATGTTATAGACCAAATAAATAACACATATTGGTCCCTCTCAAAGAAGGACTCTATAACCTGGAAACCAAGTCCAACAGGCACCTTTACAAAATCATCAGTATACACACTCATTACAAACAACAACAACCCTCTAAATCAATCAAACTATAGGTGGATTTGGTCACTAAATTGCCCAAACAAAATTAAATTCTTCATCTGGACATGTCACCATGGCAAACTCCCAACATGAAAATACCTCCACAAAATAGGCCTAACAACTAATGACCTATGCCTTTTCTACAACAAAACAGAAAATAATAAAACATATCTTCTTGGAATGCCACAAAGTACGAAAACTATGAAAAACCCTCAGTAGCTCTCGTATCATTGACAAAATCTTCCTGGAAGATCATGACAATTGGCTCCAATAAGTTCGATCCTTAAATATCAACCTCCCCGCTGGACCAACTGCATGGAAAGATGCCTTTTCTTTCATCTTGTGGGGCATTTGGCTAAAAAGGAACGAATACACCTATCAAAATAAACAAGGAGACATCAACATTATAACTGTTCTATTTCACACAATAGAATACCTTTCGTTAAACAAATCTCAGAACCTAGAAAGAAAACTAATTTACTTAAAATGGACTCCCCCCATTAAAGGCTTTAAACTAAATATAACGGAGCATACACGAAAAATACTGATAAGGGAGGAACACGCGAGGTGTTTAGGAATGAACAAGGAGATTGGGTAACAGGATATATAAGCAACTACCTTTTGGGTAGTCACATTAAGGTGGAACTACTAGTACTTATACAAGGATTAAAAATTATAACTGACAAGCATTTAGTACCGCTAGAAATCAATATCTACTACAAAGAACTCCTAGGAATAATCGAAAATGATCATCCTACATACACTAACATGGTTTTTGATTGTAGGGCTCTCCTCAGGCAACTAGGGGATCCCCCCTTCTACATAACTACAGGGAGACGAATAGAGTGGCAGATGCCCTAGCAAAAGAGGGAGCAAAGGTTTTTGAAAAATACGACCTTTTGTGTTTGGAAGTTCCCCTGGTGTGTGTATCAAGCTTTTTGGAATCAGACAAAGGAGGAACTCTTTTTGTTAGGTCACAAAGACCTGTATCTATATGTAATGATATTAAAACAAATCCCCTCCCCAAGACAGGCTTAGACATGTCACTCCCATGTAATGATGCATATTAGTTTCTGATATATTTTCTTCTTGTTTTAAAAAAAATTCACCCAATAACCCAACACTAAAAATCAAAATCGAACTAATAACCTAATATTTTTTTTTATAAAAATATTAAAAATCCGTTAACTTAATAACCCAATAGCAACAAACCAATAACATTTTTTTGGTTAAATTTATCAATCGTTTCAATTTTTGCACATCCCTAGTTTAGTCTCATTGGACTTTAACCCAAAATCTCAAACTCATCTCAAATCATCATGCTCTTTTAATATAAAAAAAATATACTTTTAAGATTACTCATATATCATCAAAACTGTTTTCTCAAAACGTTAGTTAACTCAATACTCAAACTTATTTAAACTCAATACTCATACTCTTTCAAAACTCAATAAAACATGCATAGAATCATCTGAAAATCACACTTTATTTAATGCATAAAAATCATTAATCTCAACTCAAAATAATGCATAGTAATCATGATCATCAATTCAATTAGGGTTCATGAGAAAGTAGCAACGAACAAGAATTCTAATAATTTAATAGATAGAAACAATAATAATCATAATGCACAATTATAAGAAACTCAATAAAAGAAGAATTAACTTATTCAGGATTCAATAACTAGGATGAAACTCAACTTGAACTCAATTATGAAGCTTTACTTGAAATTTGAAGAACACTAGTTTTCTTAAAGGAAACTTTTGATCTTGGAACCTTGATGGTAGTCTGGCAACACAAAATTCGTTTGTGTAGGTTTTAAAGAGGAAGTACTTGGTAAAACCTTGGGTGAAGGGCCTCTCTTTGGTTCTTAAATTTGACTTAAAAGCTTTAGGATTCTTGAATAAGAGGAGGAACCCTAAGTTAGTTTTGAGAGACTTTCTTGAGACTAGATTGTCTAGATTGACGATTACGAGAAGAAAATTAGTTAGTAGAATGATATACTTAGTTAAAACTCTCAAAAATGACTTAGAATAGGGATAAAAAGCTTAAGAAATGACCAAATTGACCTGAGATGCATGCAGGAAATTGTGGAAAGAGATATGCAACAAACCTTCATGAGTGGCTCTATGTGTCATGGAACATTTCATCACCAATAGGTGCCCTTTGTAGAACTTCGACTGCCTGATAGGGCTTCACTAAAATGGGCATAACTTCTTACTTTGAACCTCAAATGAGGCAATCTTTGTGGCATTGAAAAGAGAATTCAAAGACCTTTAGATTAATATCATGTTATGAACCACCTAACTCTTTATATTCTAGTAGATATATATGATCGTTTGAAATTGAACCTTGTATGAACTCATGCAAAAACTTAGTCAATAAATTTTTTTTGAACTTGAATTGGTGTAAAAGATCCCTTATGACCCTAAACCACATCTAATACATTTTAAATACTTAGAAATTGATCTTAACATATATATACAATTTAAAGTCATTAGATCACCTACTTTTTATAAATCTTATAATCAATACTCAATCAATAAGGAAGTTTTAAACTCAACTTTGTGCTATTGAGTTCTTGTAACCTTAATTCATCTCCAAATATAATCCCACACTAAAGAATTGACTTTAACACTTACAGTAAATTAAGAATCATACAATACAACATTATACGTGTATGAAGGATAACTTGATCTTAGATTTAAAATTTTTTTGGGGTGTAACACATAAAGTATGAGTGAATTAAATTATTATCCATGTTATGTTGATCCATTTTCAATCTGTCCAAATTTGATCCAACTCGTTCATTTGCCACCACTAATTATGAATAACGTGAAGTTAAATATTATGTAGCATCTCAAATGAAAACAGAAAATGTAACTTGATAGGGTAGGAACAAAATGTTTGAGACAATAAAATAAAATAATAGTTCCATAATTCTGTGAGTAGGTCGAAAACAAACATCATAACTATACCTTTTGAGAAGTTTTGATCCTTTAAATTTATCAAAATTAAATAAATTAATAATTTTCATCAACTTGCTAGATTTAGTGAGATCTGCAATATAATATTTAATCAAGAATGCCAGGAATTTCATCAAATCTCAAAAAATAAAACATAAAAAATTACACCAATATAATTAAAATCTTCAAACAATTCACATTAAATTTAACCATTAAGTTTATTAAGTAGGGATATAATTAAAGGACTACTTTAGACTTATCCAAACATAAGGGACTATTTTTTTTAATTATCATTTTCTTCTAAAATACTTTGTAAAAGAAGTAGAAAAAGAAAGCAAAGATATTGCCTAGGTAAAGTTAAGAACAAAGTTGAGCAAAGGGAAGATGATGTAGACATTGACCAGCTAAAAATAAGTTAGGTTGGGAAAAAAAGTAGAATATAGTAATGTTGTAGCAAGAGTTTTGTTGTAGCAAAAAATATCGTGAATTTGAACGATTTTATTCGATATAAATTTATAACATGTTTGGTCAAATTCATTTTGAAAAGTGTTTTCGCTAGAATTATTTTTTGATTCTTTTGTTTGGGAAAAACATTTTTATAAAAAATTAATTTTACAAACCTTTTATTTATATTAATAATAAAGGTGATTTATGTTGCCAAAGTACTTCTGAGAAAATTATCCCCTTTGTTCCAAATTAATTGAATTTTTGAAACTTTTTTTCAATATTCAAAATTGTTGAATTGTTCAAAGTTCAAGATAAATATTTGACACTTTTTTCATATTTGTCCTTTCATTTATTGAAATTTTATATTTTCTAAGAGATAAATTACACTACATATTTATGCTTTCACAAAGGACAATAGTGAAAAACATAATTTAAATTTTATCTTTGAATTTTTTTTAATATGTGTAAATTGTTTCAAAAATTTAATTGAAATAAGATGGAGCGAGTATTATTTTAAACTTTGAAAGCAACTTGAAGTATTTCTCAAAATCACTTTACTTCTCTAAATGTCTGGTCAATAACCTCAATTTTCTAAACTAAATAATTTTGAAAAAAAGCGGGGTGGGGGGGGGGGAGGATATTTTGGACTTCTCAAAAAAATTTATCAAACAAATTATAAATATTTTTTAAGTCACAATTATCACCTGAATTTATATTTTTTCTCCTCCCCTCCCCCCTCACTTTCACCTTACCCCCTACACCCATTGACCCCCAACTCCCAACCCCCCATTCTTTTTTTTAAAAAAAAATCCAAAATTCAAAAAGAAAATTTTCACACACGCACACCCCTCTTGACTTCCTACCCCCTTACCCCCCATCCCAAAATTTTTTAAAGAAAGATAAAAAAAATTCCACATACAATTTTGTTTAGTGCAATTAAGAATTGTTTAGTATGGGTGAGGGATCTATGAGTCTATATAGATACTCATGTTTTGTCAGTTTTGATCATATTTGTATAAACTCTTAAAATAGATTAGTCCATATTTATCTATTTAGAAAATATGAGTGATCCATTAAAATAAATATGAATTAACTGAATTTTTTTCACTTTATATGGACTGAAATTGCTACCCCCTGAAAACACGTACTACCACATGTTATTTTTTTTTTAAAAATAATTTGAAATGAATCAATTTAGTGGATATGGTTCAAATGTATGATATCAATGAAAGATACAAGATGACACATACTACAAAGAAAAAACAAAAAAAAAACTATACCGACCTAATCTCTAAAAAGCATACATGACAAGTGAACTTTCTCGAATTACACACGCCAAATTTTTATAAATGTTTATATTTTAAATCCACCACTCAAAAATAATTAAAGATGATTGTTTGCAATAAATTTTAATGTGATGAAAAATAAATTGCAATTACAAATAAAATATGAAGAAATAAAATTTTATTGATAAACATGTGGGTTCTCTCATTAGATTTCTCCATGATTCGAGGGTCGTTAGTGGTGCATTTATCGAACTAGGATGATTTAGATTTGATCTGCATGAAAGGATTTGTTTGGATCTTCTTGCAATATTTGATTATCAAGAAGAATCTGATATATTTTTATCTTATATTCCAAGAGTTTATGAAATTTCTAAGATTTTGATCTCTTTAGAAATACCCAAGAATTTGGAGCTATTCGAGATGCCTTTTCAAGTGAATATAATACCCTTTATATAGGCATGGATTAGGGTTTAGGGTAGAATAGCCTCCAAAAAACTCTCACTGAAATATGACTAATTTTGTAGGAGAGTCCTACAAAATTTTAATGTCTACAAATGTCCCATGCTTCAAGGCTTGTCAGAGTATAGATCGACTTAATGAAACTCAAAGACAAGACTTGAAGTACTCATTCTTTCACTGTTGTTGGCTTCAAATTTGTAGGTTTGATTTATGAGAGAAGAGATGAAGGACAAATTTGGTCCCACTGGGCGTGCCAGAATCTGTAGACGATAAAATTCGCATCAAGAAAATAATAATCAAGAACAAAAGTATCACAATAATTGTAGTATTTGATTTCAATATGTGAGTGTTACAATCTCTATGAATCTTCCTATTTGTCTTTTCAAGTGTAAATTCAAGAGCTTTTAAGCTTGATCTTGAATCTGAAATTTGATCTTGAACTTTGAATTTGTTCTTGATTTTGATTTTGAAATTTGAGTTTGTTCTTCTTGATCTTGAAATTTGAGTTTGTTCTTCTTGATCTTGAAATTTGAATTTGTTCTTGAGCTTGATCTTGAATTCAAGGGCTTGCTTTTAAGCTTTTTCTTGAACTTGAATGCTTGAGTGTTTGTGTAGACGATAAAATTTATGTTGAGAAAATAATAATCAAGAACGGAAATATCGCAACAATCTCTATGAATCCTCTGATTCGCCTTTTCAAGTGTAAATTTAAGGGCTCTTGAGCTTGATCTTAAATCTAAAATTTGTTCTTGATCTTGATCTTGAAACTTGAATTTGTTCTTGAGCTTGATCTCGAGTTCAAGAGCTTTTAAGCTTGTTCTTGAACTTGAATGTTTGGATGTTTGAATTCTTGAACTTGTAGAGAAATTTATCGCGTTTGATCCACGAGCTCTCTCTAATATATAGTTGTAGAATAGAGGAGTTATGACGGAATCATGCTTTCTTCTGGCCAATCAAATTTAAGGTGACATGGATAGGAATAAGTTTCCTTCCAAGTAACACGACAATATTTGATTGGTTGAGACATGTCACTTGTACATGTAACACCTTTTTATTGGTCTTTGATTGAGATAGAAATATCATGTCATTTGGACACATGACGTGATCCTATTGACTTCTTTTTTTGACTTTGCATGCCACGTCATCTAACACGTGGTATCCAGTGGGCCTATAGGATGAGAGGTATTGAGCCTAATAAAGCGGGGTCATCTTTTATAGCACAAATAAATGAATTTAAATTTTTAATTAAATCCATAATTGGACTTAATTAATTAACCCAAATATATTAATTCACAATATTTATTTTGGACTAATATATTTTGAATTTAATATAATTTGAATCATTTTATAAAATTTATTAAAAATAAATTTTATATGATTACAAATGTCCCCCTACTTCAAGTCTTGTTGAAATATTTGATCTTTTAAAAACTAGACTTGAAGTATTAATTTGATATCATAATTTCCATTTTATTTATATAAATATGGACTTTAAATTATATATTTGTTTATTTTTTGAATTACACGGCTTGATAAAAAAAAATTGGGTGGATTTTGACCCTTTTTGGTGCATTTAATGCACAAACATTTTTTTCCTTGTTTGCATGGTTACTTCCACCAACAACTCCCACCTCCTAATCCATTTAGGATTCAAATATCCTAATTCTTTTCGGATAATAAATTGACACTCCTATTGCAAATACTTGAGAGGAGAAATTAATTTTTTACTAATGGAAACGTACACCCTTTAAGTTCATTTATGATAATGTAAAGTTACTGCCACCATAGAACTTTACATCCTATTTCTTTTAGGATTCACATATCCTCCCGATCCTCGTCTCTTTAGGAGCTAATGCCTTTTACGACACTCTTCTATAAATACTCCCATATTCTTTTATTCATGAGCATCAATCCAAGAAAATTATAGATTGTCGAATTTGCTTTGATAGTCAAGAAAATTTTCTTTTTCTAAGGTAATTTTCTTTTTCTTTTTTTGTACATGTAGTTTTCCTTTTCCTTCTCCTTTTCTTTTATTTTTTGTAGGGCCATAAATTCAAGACTTATCGTATCACAAGAATTTGGGCTTGCGGTGTGAAAGGATGAATTCGCGCCCACACTTTGAGTTCACCAATTTGAGGCTTTACAATGTTCCAAATGTTTATACATATATAAGGGATCATCAATTTGATGCTTTAAAATGTTCTAAATGTTTAAACATAAGGGATCAGCAATTCGAGGTTTTACAATGTTCTAAATATTTAAACATAAGGGGTCACCAATTTGAGGCTTTACAATGTTCTTAAACATAAAGGATCACCAATTCGAGGCTTTAAAATGTTCCAAATGTTTAAACACATGAGATCTCCAATTCGAGACTATAATGTTCTAAATGTTTAAACATAAGGAAACACCAATTTGAGGCTTTACAATGTTCCAAATGTTTAAACATAAGGGATCACCAATTCGAGGCTTTACAATGTTCCAAATGGTTAACACATGAGATCTCCAATTCGAGGCTTTACAATGTTCTAAATGTTTAAACATATGAGATCACCAATTCGAGGCTTTACAATGTTCCAAATATTTAAACACATGAAATCTCCAATTTGAGGCTTTACAATGTTTCAAATGCCCCAATTAGTCATATTTTTATTTTATTTTGATTCTTGTCCCTTTTTATGTACAATCATTGATGAAGGGTAACACTTTTGTTTTTATGCATCTTGAACAATGAATTTTCTTCAAGGACTACACTTGCCCATCTTCTGGACTCAAATACCTCATAATTAGAATACAAGATAGCAAGGTAGAGACCAAGCTTTTGATCCAAGATCCTTTAGTTGGTCATTATGTTGACACGTGGCCACAATTGAGAAACACACTTCATAAGACAAATTAGACCTCAGAACGTGACCACAAATCTAACAAAGCTTCCAAAATATGGTATCTTGAGAAACCAAATCTTCAAGGTACAAATCTTTCTAGCACTCTTCCAAATTTAGGGTGTCGCATGATTCAAGAAGAGTTATGTTGGGGAGATAAAATTTTGTTTGAAGGTGAGTATCATTGCATTCCAGGATATTGGGAATGGATAGAAGATGTCCTTAGAAAAAATGGCAAAGTTTGAACAATGCTAACATTTGAAATATTGTATTTGCTTCTCTTTTTACCTACGATCGGAACTCCAATCATGCAGGCCTTTTGTGTGACTTGGTATCCCCAAATAAATACACCACTTACGTCTCTTGGAGAAGCATATATATCCCTTTGGGATTCCATAATTTTGGCAACTTGCCGATTAGTGGGTGTCCTTATGAAGAATTGATACCTAATGCCATAGAGCTTACTGGTCATGATGCCAAAAAGAATAAATTTCTTTTTCAAACTTGTGAGTATTTGTTTGCTGCCTTTCATCATCTTAGAGAGGAGAAGGGTCGTAGCTCAGGGAACTCTTTTAGTGAATGGATACAATTTTGGTATAAACAAGACTTCAAGTTTAAGCTATCTCCCCTGAGAAAAGAAAAGAAAGCTCGACACCTGTCATCTACACAAAACCCAACAAGCGAAATATCAATGGAGGTGAACACATGGTTAAGGTCTCAGGAGATGACATTTTCTATGCTTGGAGAAAATCACCAAAATATGAGACTTTTTGTGTAGTCTTCTTGTCATGTTGGTTATGTTCCTTTGTATTTTCGTATGAAGAAGGGAACCTTATTCAACCTAAAGCTTTTAAGATGAAAATCTCGATGGCAAGTGGTTGAAGGGTTAGCCTTACAGTCCCATTCTTAGCGAGCATCTGTCGTGGCTTAAACAAGATTTAAATTTCTTTATAGTTTGATCATATTAAAGTTTCTTTCCCTATTCATTATGTTTATGGTTGACTTGCTTATTACCTTAAGACACATTATCCTCTTACTGGTGGACCTTCTCTCTGGCGGATGATGGTATATTATGGCGAGTGTGCTGTAAAATATTTTGATAAAGACAAGGCACAAAAGCGCGTCCATCACGGTGAAAACCTTGTGTGGAATGCGACCATGCTTAATAGGCCTCATCCAACTTATTATGTCGATGACAAAAAAGCTTCAGAGTTAGAGTTATCTTATGTTATGAGCCTCCACTTTAATTATCTTACCTTAAGGAGAGGAGACTTCTTCTTCATCGAGCCATGTAGTCCCCACTAATTTAGTTATCAGTTTGGATTTTATCAAGATATTCTTGGACATCTCAAAAAGGATATTCGTGCTGAATCTCTTGATGAGGGACTTAGGTATTGGAGAATTTGTGTCTCACGTACTATTATGTCAAAAGCAACATTTCCACCTGTGATTACTTCGAAGAAGAAACTTTACACCACTCGATATCCATCTTGGTAGGAAAGATCCCATGGGAAGTTTCTTGAGGATAATTTAGAAATTTTGGTGGAAAAAGTTGGGCCAAAATTCACTACTCTATTAGAAGAAAAAGGTCAATATATTGGAGAGGCTCTCTTAAAAGTTGATACCCCACTTGCCCCACAACCTCAAAGCAAGAGGCTCAAGTCCTCTAAGGTATCTAAGAAAGAAGTAGCTCGTACTTCTACCGATTTAGAGAAATGCCCCTTAATTCTTCTATTTACAAAGCAAGCCTTTCAAGAGACAAGCAAAAGTAGCAATGAAGATCAATGTTGGAAGAAGAAAAGACATGAATCAACTGAGTTTGAAGATGTTGGGTTGGAGATCATGGAAGAACAAGGCATTGATGGTCCTTCAAAAATATTAGTCATTCAGAGTGAAGAGTGTTGCTCCCCAACCCACGCAAGTGTACGTGGTCTTAACAAGTATTATAATGGTCTTTATTAGGAGCCGGGATGTCAAACCCAAGGGATGTAAACCAAAGTTCAATTACCAATCCAAATTGTTACGTAAGTGTGTTCTCGTAGAAAATGATGAAAAGGGTTGAGTTGAAAAGTAAAATAACTAACTAAAACTATTATGGTCAACTGGTTTTCAGTGAATTATCAGGTTATTTACTATTCTGAGTTTATAACCTTTTCTATGCAATTCTAGACTCAATGCTTGCACTTATGTTTGGGTTTTCTGATTATTGATTCATAGGGTTGAAAATACCTAAGCAAGGTTGCACGCCTCTACCGGCCTACCCTTATTGAATGCTTAACAATATCGTTGATCGGAGATAAACAAATCAATAAGAATATTTTAATGTTATCTTCCTGTATTTGAACCAAGCTAGGTGTAAAGGTAGCTGTCACGGGTCTCCTTTACACGAATCAATCTAGTTTCCTAGTCGAACAAGCTCTCTATATTATTGTGTTCTATTTATTCTAATATCTCTTGAATCCAGAATGAACAACTAATTTACCCCATAGTTGATCAGGCTATGAAGTATGGATAAAAGCCATATAAGAATAATCTAGTGGAAACCCTTTCATAATATGCAAACATCAAGAACTAAAACATTGTCTATGGCTACAATCCCAGAATATGGGAAAATTAGCCACACATCATTGTCTTAAGCAACAATAAGAAGCTAATCAACATTCACAATGGAAAATCCAAGGTAAAAACTAACCAAAGTAACCCTAGAATGAAGTTCTTAGTCGTCTCTCCTCTGTTATGTACAAAACTAGCTATGAAACCTAAAATTCTAAACTGAATATATCTTAAAATTCCTATATTTGGTGTTGCCCTTTCATCTTCAAAGTCCGCGATGCGGACTAGGCTGTTTTGAGTGGATTTTCGCATTTAATGTTAACTGGACCTATTTCTCCTTTTCTTGTACAAGTTCGCGACTCGAAGTTTACCCATTTTACTGCTTCACACCTTTCTCTCAAAGATTTCAATTTGCACAACTTTTTCCCCAGATCCGCGATGCGGAATTCACCCATTTTCTTGCTTCACACCTTTCTCTCAAAGATTTTAGTTTGCATAACTTTTTCCCCAAGTCCGCGACATACACTTGAGCATTTTTGGTGAGTTGACTGAATTCTTCACTTAGTTCCGTTGTTGTGTTCTTCCTCTAACTCCAGATGTGATTCCAGACTTGCATATTCTATTCAAAACCAGAAAAAACACAACTAACAGGCGCACTTGACCCAGGATTAGCAAAAAACGCTAAACTACACTGAAAACACCTAAACTCTATGAATTTATCATCTAACTAAGCTCTTTATATGGGTAATTTTGGCTAGTTTGGCGTATAAATATGCCTAAGATCACCACCCCACACTTAAAGATTTCTCCGTAATCTAACAAATTAAGACACATGCATGTGACACCTAGGCAATATGTAAAAGGTAAATCCTATGAATGAGTTCTCTGACGAGGTCTAATATTGCTCAATACCCTTAGCAGTATCACCTCACTCCATGCACTCATGAAATAATGCAGACTCGTGTTGAATTTCTTTTAATAGCTCCTCTAGTTATCACCCTTGGATGATCATGTGTCCTCACCTAAAGAACTACCCATGTACACACCATAACAACCTAGCTAAGAGATTGAAAAAGGGTGCGAAATCAACTCTCGCTCTCCTAAAAGATATCTCATGTTGGTTCTAGTTCCTATAGGCTTTCCCTTAATGTGTGAACTTAACCTAGTTGGAATCTAGCTCAAAGGATCACGTAGGTCTTATATTTGGTTGTAATATGAGCTAAAGGCTGGTGGGATATATTTATGGATATGGATGTCATGGCTCAATTCCCAAGTGCTCATAGCTCACACTACTCTTTTCTTCTTTTTTCACCTTTATTCCTTCTTAAACTTGGCACCCATTATTGTATATACAAGAAAGACAATTATAGAACACTATTTTTTTTCAAATAGTCCTCATCCGCGATGGGTTCGCAATGCACACATGTCACAGACCCTCACTATTTCAGGGGTAGTAATTTTCTGATTGTTTTTACTATCACTTGTCCCTCTAGTGTCCTATTCAAGATTCCTTCTCTTTTCCCTTGGGTTATTTAGGAGTTAGGATCAAACACAAGATTAAGAGCAAAGAAAAAGGGTTCGACTTAGAATGTGGCTAACCAAAGAAAAAGATAAGGCTCAACGAGGCTAACTAGGGATGATTAGTTTGGGTGGGTCAAAATATGGTTCAAAGACAAGGCTACCAAAGAAATGCCTAGATCCTTTCCTCTAAGTTCAACTCCTACCTAGCTTTGTCCAAATACCAGACAAGTTCTAGCATTTGATCCCTCTCATATGACACAGTTTCATCACAAGGCTAACACTAGAATCACCATCACATCATTCACACAAATTCATAATTAAACATATAGTATCCATGGAGTTCAAGGTTTAAACATTAGTTACTCAGAGTTCAATTGATTCAGTCATCCCTTGTAACAACCTGAAAATTTTAGAAATCTACTTATGGTTGGAATTCTATGATGTACTACAAGCCATGGTAGAGTTTTGGTGTCCACGGGTTGAGTTTAAGTGGCCGAATGCAAATTGGGCTAGTAAGTGGCCTAGAGGGAAAGTTTC
>JBCEWC010003497.1:0-30099 GCA_038996855.1 Solanum aculeatissimum
ATATGATATAATATGATTATTGTTGTCTCCATCATTATCAACTACTGCTATCATCATTCACAATTATCACTATCCTCAATCACAATCACCATTGTTGCTGATAACACAATTAATCATCATCGACATTAATCACCATTTACAATCATAAATATTCTTATCACGATAACCACAATTTACTACACATAATCACCATCACTAAACATTACTATATAACGTCAATCGTTATCAATTGCCTCCATTTTAATTATCACTATTATCTAACACAACGTTCAATAATTATCAATGATAATCACTACTATAGTCACCATAACAATAACTACCACACACAACACCACTATCAACCATGACACCATCCTCAATACCCAAAACTATCAACATTAGCCACTATATTCACAGACTATTATATACTTTTCTTTAAAGAAAGGTATTCTATCAAATTTTTATATAATGATAAATTTCGTAGATATATGCAAATTTAAATTTTTATTAAATTTAATAAAAGTAAATGAATCTTAGAAATGAAAGATTTAAATATTTTTTTAATGTTCATAAAATTTATGTTGAGTAAAATTAAGACACCTAAAATGAAACGAGACGGCTATGTGGTGGGGGTTGGGCGGGATATTCATAATATAGTTGGGTCCTAAGTTGATGCCGCGTAATTCTAAGCAATGGTGCTCTCCCACTTCTCCCTCTTTTGATATTCCGAAAGCTCTGCATTTTTACAAACATCCTCTCTTCTCTCTCTCCTCTTCTTCTTCATCATCAACCTTTACCTCACATATCAAAAAAAACCCATTTTCATGTTCCATTTTTCCTTTTCTTGGAACCCCATTTTCAAAAAATAGAGCAATCTTCAAAACCTCAAAACCAGGTTCAATTTCAAAAATTGAAAAAAAAAAGTAGGTACTTTTTGGCTAAAGAACTAACTTTTATCCTTTACCCATGTCAAAAAGATTTTTTTTCTCATTTGTGAATTGGGAATGTTTATATTGCAATTTATGTTTGTGGGGTTTGAAAAAGATTGTGTCTTTATCAATTTTTGGGGGTTAGCTGATATTTTGTCTTAATGTTTCTTGAAACTTAAAAGTTTCTTGTTATTGATGAACTTGTCCTTTTCTTATGTGATAATGATTAGTTTTTGTGGGTAATTGTATTTTAGGTATGTATAGTTGTTGCTGAGGACTCACATTGTGCTATGAAAATATGAAAAATGTTTTGTGGGTAATTGCATTTTTGGTATGTATAGTAGTTACTGGTTAAAAAAAAAAGGGAGGACTTACATTGTGTTGTGATTATGAAAAAGATTTGTAATGAATCTAGACTCTAGTTGACTAAATCTTTTAGTGAATAACCTTTTTGTTTCTGGTTGTTCAGTTGGTTCTCATGTGGTGTTAGAAGTGTTTGGAAGCATAGAGGCTAATTCCAATACCTTTTGGATTGAGTTTGTACATAGACTAATTTATTTTGGGGTCACAAGCAAGCTCGTAGCAGCTACTTCGAGAAGCTTTTGTACAGTTGGTTATGAATTTGGTTAAATGCATGAGAAGTAAAGGTGAAAGTATAGGGAGAGGATATTGTACAGCTAAGTATAGACCATGACTAGTGAGTCTTGTGGAACTTCAGACCAAAATGTTGGCAATGTTGTTCCGCATACTGAAAATCATGATGATAGGTATAGACATAATGTATCCATGCAGACAGGTGAAGAGTTTTCAGAAGAGTTTCTAAGGAAAAGTTTGACACCGAGAAAAGCAAACATAACAAGAGATATAGAACAAAATCAGCCAGTTAGAAGTATTTTGAATCCATCTCAAAATTGCCATGTTGTCTCTAAGGAGCTTCATGACCTCCTTGGGATAAAAAGAAGTGATTCGGACTGTGGTGCTGAGTTTTCGGATTATTCTCCCAGAATAGCATATGCACCGGAAGGTGAAAGGAAGACTTATTTTGATACAGCAAGCAGATGTAACAGGGAATGTAGTGTCAGTGGACAACAACCATCAAGATTCTTTGATGAGGGGAATAGAGATATAGTAGCTCCTTGCACAACTGGTCGAGACATTCATGCATCAGAGTCCCCTCATTCACATCAAATCCATAACCCCGAGGCAGGAGTTTCTGATAGTTGTGGCAATGGTAAGATAAGATTACTCTGCAGCTATGGGGGTAGAATCTTACCAAGGCCGAATGATGGGAAGCTTAGATATGTGGGTGGGGAGACGAGAATTGTATCTATTAGGAAGAACTTAGCTTTCAACGAGCTTGTAAAAAAGACAACAGCAATTTGTAATCAACCTCATACAATTAAGTATCAGCTTCCTGAAGAAGATCTTGATGCACTTGTATCCGTTTCATCCGATGAGGATCTTCAGCACATGATTGAGGAATATCACGACTTGGGAAAAAGTTCTCAAAGGCTACGGATGTTTCTTGTGCCTTGTGCTGATTCTGAAGTTCCTTGTTCCTTTGAAGGAATGACATTACAGCAAAGTGAAGTTGACTATCAGTACGTCGTTGCAGTAAATGGAATGCTTGAGCCAGGTCATCGTAGAAGCTCTAGCAGAGAGACCTTTGCAAACCAAGTAAGTCAATTTGGAAATGCTATGGACTTTAGTCCTATTTGCCAAAGAGATTCCCCAACTTATCTCCCGTTTGAGAACCGTAATGGAGGTAATTCAATGAATATGAAGTTTCTGCTCCGGAATCCCAGTCCTTCGTATGTTAACAAATCTCAGGTCCCCTCTGCTTCATATGTTCAATCATCTCCTTTATCTCCAGTGACATTTCAGATCAAAGATCCTAACTGTTCCCATGCCCTTTTATATGATAATGTTGCAAATGTTGACTTTGCTGAAGCCGGTAGTCCATATGCAGTAGACGAACCACTATATGAAAATTCCTATCATGTTGATACCACTGGATACTATTATAATTGTCCCCTTGAGACCACTCCAAGGACAAATTACCTTAGTAAACAGTCTCTGTCTTCTGCACGGGTCGGTCAAACAGAGTTGGATTCTAAGTGGCTAATGTCAAACAAAAAGGAAATACATTTAGAAAAGCTAAACCATTCTCAAGATATAAGAATGTCTCCTGGATCTGATATTCAGGCTACATCTGGTTTCAGCATGCATCAAGATGCCACTGATCAATCACAATGGGTACAGAGGCCCAATTTATCCAGAGAAGAATCAATAAGCTCATCCCCTCCAGATTTTCTGCCAGAAAAATCTCCATCACTTGCAATGTCTTGTTCATCACAAGAATGGTCAATGAAAGAGCATGAGGTCAGAGATGAAAATCACCCAATTGCCAAGAAGGAGAATCAACCAAATATAGAAGCCAGAGAACGCAACCGAGAGTATGCTGAATGGAGTCAAAACACAACAAATTGGATAAAGAAGACATGTCCTCCTTTCAGCAAGTGCAGTAGAAGCTCTGAGGTTAACGCAAGCAATATACCAACTGTTAATGGCCTGGAACATGAGTTGAAATTGCCAAAAATTCTATGCTACTCGGAGACGGAACTTAGTGTCTACACATCATCATCAGATTCCAAAATCCAAGTGGAAAGGCACACTTCTTCACCACCTATTCCTCAAAAGAGTTCAATAGTCACTTCCAAACAGCACGAGATAGATGACGATATAATTCAAATAACAGCACCTTATACTCAGGCCTGTGGAGGCACAAAAATTGCTGTACCATCTATTTCTCATGAATATTCAACAAATATTACTGGAGGGAGATATGTTAATTACAACTTAAGTCCATCAATACCTGGAGGTATCGTGGACCAGTCCAATCATGACCATCTTGTTGTGGCTACAACTATGAACAATGTAGCGGACTCCAGCAGATATTATGAGTTGCAGCCTTCTGTAATAAAGGATAGTAATAACCTCCAAAACATTCAATCTGTGCCATTTCCATCTGACGAGTCTAGTTTTTACTTGGATTGGAGAAATCCCCTGACTGGTGATTTACCAATTCCAAATTCAGCTGCAGATGTGGCTTACACTCATGCAGTCTCTTTCCATCAGAAACTTGTGGATAGTCCTCATAAGTCTGCGGAAAAGGGAAATTCTGAAAGAATTGCTTATGAAAAGGTAGCAGCTGGGAATGCTTCGTTTCTCCATTTGCAGCAGTCGGATGATTCGTACGACAGAAAATTACAAGAAATTGCTGTTATTGTGGAAGATGTAACCGATAATGTGCCTCCTGATATGCCCTTATCTTCAACAGTAGTGCCACATGTCCAAGATGAACCTTGTGATGGGCTCCCATCTGCTGAAGAAGAAACTGATGTTGAGAATGTTCTTGAAGAATCTGATTATGAGGTAATAATTCTTGAGTCATTGACATCAGTACTCATTTGGTTTTTCAAATAAACTTGAACAGTTCATGAATCTGTAGGATGGCAAAAATGGTGCTAATGGAAAGGAAGAATCTGTCTCCGATTCCGTGATCATTGAAAAGGAAGCTGGGATCTATGGCTTACAGGTCCAGAGCTAATTCCATTGAAAGATGAAATCTAATATTTGGTTATGATATATTGTGCATGCTACTTTTTCTATCCCTTCTTGCTATAAATAAAATGCTTCCTGAGGCATAAAGTCTGGTATCTTGTGTTCTTTATGCATTCCATCTTTCAAGTTCAGTACTTTACCTACTATAACATAGTAAAGCAGGAGTAGACGGTGGTAGAGCCAGGAATTTATGCAAGGGGATTAAAAAGAAGTACTATAATATCACATTTGGAATTTGATCCTATAACCGAAAGCAATTTTCGAAACCACTTTGCCACTACACTAAAATTTTCCCTTATGTCAAAGGGATTCAAACATTTGTATATGACCAGAAAAGAAGCCACTTTTACTTATTTACATAGAGTATAATTTTCAGACGAAAGGGATTTAGTTGAAACCCCTTCATGCTGTATAGCTCCACCCTTGGGAGTAGACTACACCAAATACCACATATGAATAGCACATGATGAAGTCTGCAGAATAACATTCATATTTTTTTCTTCCCCTTGATATTTTATAAACAAGGCATGACTAAGGCAATAAAATGCAGATGAGACTCTTCTTTTCAAGATTTCTGAAAGTGTTTTTCCTTTTATACACAGTTAAAATATGCACTTATTTTTTCAGAAACTTCTGTTTCATTTTAATGTTTAAGCTTTTTGTGCTCATAAACTGCCCTAGGTAGTTATATGTGTAACACAATTTATGGGAAAGTTGAACTTTTTGTTTATATTTTTTTCCTTGTTAAGATTATACATCACTTACAGATAGGTTTTTCTCAATTTGAACTAAAATCAGTGAGTTACTCTCTGCAGATTATAAGAAACAGTGATCTTGAAGAGTTACAAGAATTAGGATCTGGAACATATGGAACAGTATATTATGGGAAGTGGAGGGGAACAGATGTTGCTATCAAGAGAATAAAACAAAGTTGTTTTGCTGGGAGTTCATCTGAGCAAGAACGACTGGTAGGAGTGACTCGGAATCATAGAGTCAAGTTACATTTACTTATGGATGGAAAGATAACATTCCTAAAGCTTGCTAAGAGAAGTAACTCTTAAAGAAATCAAACATACCGACTTATTCTTTGTTGAGTTAATAATTCTAAAGAGAAGATTTTTTCCCCCCTCATAATCCTCTATTGGTAAATGCCTTATTAATTTTACAGATCAAAGAATTTTGGAGAGAGGCTAAGATTCTCTCTAAGCTACACCATCCAAATATAGTGGCACTCTATGGGGTGGTTCCAGATGGACCTGGTGGAACAGTAGCTACAGTTACTGAATATATGGTCAATGGGTCACTAAGGCATGTCCTGGCTAGGAAGGATCGGTGAGTTTGCTGCTTCTCATTTCCACTTATTTGTAGTTTCAATATTTTTTGCCCCTGACAATAGTCACATTCAAAGAATTTGATCAAACAAACTAGTTGCCTTTTCCAGAATATGACCCATGGAATTACTCAGTACTTGCAGAGCGCTTGATCGACGAAAAAAACTTATGCTTGCATTAGATGCTGCTTTTGGCATGGAGTACCTGCATTTAAAAAATATTGTTCATTTCGATTTGAAATGTGAAAACTTGCTAGTCAACTTGGGAGATCCACAACGCCCTGTGTGCAAGGTAAAGGTTCTAATGTGCGTCTATTTTGGTATTTATGATTATAAATACCAAACTACTCTCTAGTGTTACTCTATCTGGTATATAGCCAGTATCCAGCAAATTTATTTTAAGTCTGGAAGATGTAAAGTGGTTCATGTCTATTGCAACATATTAGTTTTAAGATTGACACTTAATTTTTCAGGTTGGTGATTTTGGGTTATCACGGATTAAGAGAAATACCCTTGTTTCGGGTGGTGTTAGAGGAACACTTCCATGGATGGCACCGGAGCTATTGAATGGAAACAGCAGTCGGGTTTCGGAAAAGGTAAGATCTTTATTTCAATATGCAACTTCATACTGGACCATGAAGAAGTTTATCATCCCAGATATGAAATAATGACATTAATCCGTTTGGCAGGTTGATGTGTTTTCTTTTGGCATCACAATGTGGGAGATCTTGACAGGAGAGGAGCCATATGCAAACCTGCACTGTGGTGCTATAATTGGTAAGCTTCTAGATGGTACTGTAGCTAACTTAATGCTTAATTATGGAATTCTAAGAATATGCTTGAAACTGCCTTTCGATGATAAAGCACGTCTTTACACTGTCGATAACTCCAAAGCTGCATTCTTATTGTTCCGTCTTTGACAATTTGGTTTAGCCTTTCATAAGCTGATGAGCATAGACGAAAATCTGTATGCATCTTTCACCTCCTTTCGTCTTTGTTCTCTTTTTTTTCTGTTCACTTCTTTTGAGGAGAGTAGATGATTGAAATATTTGCTTCGTCGTGTCTATCCGTTAAGAAAAAGAAGCAGGGTTCATGCTTTTCACTGGATTCCAGAAGTCAACCATCTGTACTCTGCACTACCAAACTCCATCCGTCCTTCAGTGAAACTTCAAAGAAATTGAATTAGGAAACAAGAATAACAATGCTAAACAACTTGGCATATACCGTAAAACATTTGACGTAATCTAGAACTTCATTAAATCTATTAATAATTACTTGAAACTTCATCATATCTTTCTAAGTAGGCAAAAAAAAAATCAAGAAATTTTGAGGAATCAATATCTCAATCCTCACAAGAAATTAGACACATTGACCTTGCTTGCCATTCTTTTTGGGACGGATGGAGCAGTTGTTCTTTCTTCTGCTTTTCCGTTAAAAGATACATTCCACACACATGAAGATGAACAAGTAGAGTACATTGTCTGCTGCATGACAATTTGAGAGTTCTGTGCAAGTTTTGAAGATTTGAACTAACTTTATAAATTGTGGATGAAGGTGGAATTGTAAATAACACACTCAGACCTCCCGTTCCTCAACGTTGCGATCCTGATTGGGGAAAACTGATGGAAGAGTGCTGGTCACCTGATCCAGAAGCAAGACCATCATTTACAGATATAACAAACAGACTTCGCGTCATGTCACAAGCGCTCCAGCCAAAGACTCGAGTAAGGAGATGAAATTGTACAGCCCATACTTGTGTACAGAATAGTTTTATAGGAAAGAAAGAAATAATAGTAGTCATTGTGTCCTTTCTATTAAAACTTTCAGCTTCCTCTGTGTGTAAATGATGAAATAGCAGCACATCATTTTGAACATTGGATGCATAATTGTTGTGAAATTCTATAAGTGGGGTCTGAGGAGGGTTGAGTGTACGCAGGCCTTACCACTATCTCGTGGAGGTAGAGATGTTGTTTCCGAAAGTATTGATATACAAGATTCTCTCTCTAAATTACTTCACTTGCCCCTCTTTCTTATTATTATTATTATTTTTGTTTAATTTGATATGCAATTGTGCAAACTTCCTACTTTATTTTGGATGATTCAATTTATCTTTCTTGGGCGAAACGGGGAATATCTCGATAGGGGGAGAGAACGGGGAAATACCATATGACCCAATATATCTGACAAGTCACACTATATGTCAGTCCAAAGTCGACGTCGAAATCCACGCTTATTCATTTTAACTTTTGGAACACCAAGAGGCATTAAATGAAAGAAAGAATTAAATACTATATTTCACTTTGAGGTGGAAACGTAACAATTTTTTTTTATTGTCTTTATAATATTCATATTGGTTTTTATCGTATTTATTTTATCCATAGATTCGAAAAATTCATAAAAAAAAAAGAATAAACTCAAATTATTATGAATAGGTCTTTCTAATGATAAATAAGTATGTATGGACTCATTCGCTCATAGAAAATGGAATCAATTCCCCCATTGTGTTAAGAGATACAATGTTTACATATGGATAGTGTTATGAGAAGATCATTCAAGCCTATCTAAATAGATATGATGTTTATACACGATCTTTATATTGTTACACTTCATTTAGAATTAGAAATACACATAATTGAATCTTTTTTCTTTTTCTTTTTCTTTTTTTACATATCTCTATTGAGACTTTATTCATCTCTTAGTGAATCGAGAAATATATATAGGGAAAATTACGTTTATATACAAAAAAGTAAAATATTTACAAAAAAAGTAGCTCATATTTTATTTGCATAAAAAATAGCCCCAAATCAGCGAAACTATACATGACTATACAATATAGTTATAGAAAATACACACTAGTATACAATATATTTTACTTATACATGAGCTATATACTAAATATACATTATGATACACAAATATACACTGACTATACATACTTATACAACGAGGGTTAAATGTCCAAAATTATAACAAATAGCCAAATATCAGCCGAATGACTACTTTTCGTAATATATCAGAAACTTTTTGATTCATCATGCTATTGTACTTGATTTACGTACAACTACATTAATCATTTGTAAAATGTGCAAGCCTTTCTAGCACCATACAAGTCATCTCAACGCAATTTATACGATCAAATTTAAATTAATCGGATCAATAAATTTCCGAGAAGGAAATATCAAACAAGAGCTGTCACCCTCTCAACATCTATATTAGTGGCAAGTTTCCAACTGATTTGGTAAATCAGAGCCGTTAATTTTGTTCACATTTAGCCGAATTGGATCTGCAGACGTAATTGGTGACCATTTGGGCACGCATCCCAAGACACTCATTCATCACGCTCCCACGTGGCGCGTGGTGCCGTCTCATATTAATTGTCCGATAATAACAATATTATATGGAAAAATTACTTAAGCGGATCCTTTTTAATAAATAATTACTGATTTTAGCGATACTTTTTATTTATTATCATTTATAGCAATATATAACAATACTATGATAAATATGCACTTTGTATTAAAAGTGAATTACTGATTCAATATAAATTTGCACTTGTATTAAAAGTGAATTATGCATTCAATATAGATGTATTAAAAGTGAATCATGCCTTCAATAACTTGTATTAAATATGTTTTATAAATAGTTCTCGGTAATATGAATTAAATTTGTATTATAAATATTTTAGAAGTGTTCAGTGAAAATAAATAGTTCTCTGTAATATGAATTAAATCTGTATTATAAATATATTAGAAGTGTTCAGTGAAAATAAATAGTTCTCTGTAATATGAATTAAATCTGTATTATAAATATATTAAAAATATTTAGTGAAAATAAATTATTATTGCTATAAATAGTAAATATTTTCTTAATCTGATATATCTATGTAAGTTTTTCATATTATATTTATTACATAAATAAAATTTAAAAAAATAAATACGAATTTTATTATCTGGGGAAATTAGAGCATATATTACATTCCAAAAATAAAATAATTAATTCAAATTAGTACTATTTTATTTGTCTATTATACTCGTAAAATGTCAATAAAATCTATAAAAATAAAAGTTATTTTTAATATATTTTTTCCGTTCATCTCTACTTTTTCAATATAGTAATTGTCAAACTTTATATGTCTATTTTATACCTTATTATGCTTGTTATAAAACAATATTCATTTTTTACGAGTAATATAATTTATAATTTATCAAAATGATACTATTAAAATCATCTTTTTTTTTTATTTGTTACTTAAATAGTGTACAACAATAATAACACACCCAGTAAAATTTCATAAATGGGATCTAAAATGGATAGAATGTACGCAAATTTTATCACTACTTTGAGAGACTATTTTATGGGAAATATAAATAAAGAATAGCAACAATTCATACGCTCTTCATTTCAAAAATAATATTTGACCTGAATTGATATTTACGTCATTTGATTTTGGATATATATATAAAGTTGAACATTCAACACATGCATTCTAGGTATCTTTTTATGTGTATTATTTGCGTTTACGAATAAAATATTATAATTTTTGTTTTGTCATTTATACCCCTAAGTCCCAAAAAAGTATTGGAATAGCGTCACCAACTCTTATCTTTGTTCATTCTACCCATCCTTTTTAGATAAACTTTCACGTTTTCTCCATTTTGCAAATCCCAATACACCGACCGTCTCTCTCTCGTCTATATAAATATACATAGTGAAAAATTCAGCTCATAATTTGGATCACCTCCGTGTTGTATTTTTCTTTGGAAAATTATGGATAAAGCAATTGAGAGACAAAGAGTTCTTCTTCAACATCTCCGTCCTTCACAGACATCTTCTTCTTTGGAAAACATCGAATCATCTATTTCTGTGAGTTCTTTTTCCGATTTCAATTCGGTTTTGTTCGTTAATTTCAATATGGAGTTGTGGGGGTGTTCTGTTTTTTTTGTTTTCGATTTGTATTTTCTGTTCTTGGGTTTTGACTCCTTTACTTTGTTATTGGGTGTGTTTTGTTTCGTGTTTTTGATTCAGTTATGAATTCGATTTGTTTAATTGTATTCGTCGAGTGTTCATTGGAGTTTTTATTATTGTTTTGATTGATTTTTCGATGTGGGTATGGTTGATTTTGATCGATTTGAAGTTTTCAGTTTCCAGATTTGTATATGGTTTTTTTTTAATATGTTTTGGTTGAAAGTTTAAGTCTTTAACACTATTCATCTCTATGAGGTCCAGACCCCACTTGTGGAAATTACACTGATTATGTTGTTATTGTTGGAAAGTTTGAGTCTTTGAGGCTATGGTGTAGTGGTAGTTTTTGTTTGGGTGCTTGGCTCAATTTGGTTCATAGGTGGAAGGTCTAAACATAAGAGGCTATTAATTGTGTCATGTTTGTGTAGGGGGCAAGATCAGCTATTATTGAGTATGCTTTTTATACTATTAGTAGAATTATTTTTGGCCCCAGATCCAATGGTCTATTAATTTTATTTTTTTGGGGAAATGCAACTTGGTCAGCTGTAATGAATACTATGATTGGAAAACAAAAGCCTATGACATGGATATCTTTTCAAAATGTTTGTTTCCTTCCCAGTTAGGGTGTACCTTTTCTTCTTTTAGGGTGTGTTTGGTAGGGAGGAAAATGTTTTTCGTGGAAAATCTTTTCTTGCAAAACAGTTGAGTTTCTTACTTTAATTATTTTTTACTTATTTTCTAGTGTTTGATAAGTAAGTAAAATAATATAATCTCAAAAGCAAGTATATTTACATGTAATCTAGCAAAATATTGTTGAGGTGGGAGTGGTGGGTCCTCGGGGATGGCGGGTGGTGGTGGTTAAGGAGCTTTGGGTGGTTGGGGAGGAGACAATGGACTTAGAATGTCACTTATAAAACTTATTTTTCTATTTGTATTAAGTCATTTTTCTCATTTTCAAGAAACTTGTCTTTTAGAAAATATTTCCAGAACTTTTGCCCAACCAAACATGAGAAAATTGGAAAATATTTTCCTCCCTGCCAAACACACCCCTAGAAGCTACTAGGTTTGTTCTTTTTTTTTTCTTATGTTTAAAAACCTACAAACTAGTAGGAAGTGTACCAATGTAGAAACTGGATAGGGACTTCTCAAGTTGCTGTGTCCTTTTTAGGTATAAGGAAATACTTTTTATGATTGATTGGTTAAAAGGCGGTGAATCCTAGACATCGAATGGTGGATGTGCCTTTTATCATGTTTGGTCCTGTTAGTAAATATGGCAATTATCTGTTTAGTAGCTACAAGAATGTTCAGTTGATCTTATGGCATATGCTTATTGTAATACTTGAGTCTTGTTTTTTGATTAATTGGCTTATTCTTGAATACGCCTTTCAGTGTAAATCAGAGGTTCTATTGTTTTCTTGTGTGACAAATAGAGTTCTCTTATTTTCAAACATCTGGTATCCTAAACAGCAATTCGTTATATCTTTTGTTCCTTGTGATCTGTTAATTTTCACCAGGCATCTGTATGCTCTGCTGGAGACAGTGCTGCTTACCAGAGGACTTCTGTTTTTGGAGATGATGTCGTCATAGTTGCGTAAGTTGTTATAGCTGATGACATCTATAGCTTCAGTTTCCGAGATGATGTCGTTAACTTTGCATTGCTGTCTTGCCTTTTCATAATTTCATTTTCAGCTTCTCATTTGCCAACATTTGTGGTTTTCTTGGATAAATGAGCTGTAGCCTTTACATTGAAAACCTATTTGTTCCTTGCAGTGCATATAGAACTCCTCTTTGCAAAGCAAAGAGAGGAGGCTTCAAGGATACTTATCCTGATGATTTACTTGCTCCAGTTTTAAAGGTGGGTTACACTAAACTTAGTTGTGGATTGTTATCAAGATTATTAAAGATATTTACCTTCTATTCTTCCTTAAAATCTTCGCTACAGGGGGTGATTGAAAAGACAAATGTGAACCCTAGTGAAGTTGGGGATATTGTGGTTGGCACAGTGTTGGCCCCAGGTTCCCAGAGGGCAAGCGAGTGTAGAATGGCTGCATTTTATGCTGGATTTCCTGGTAGGCAGTTTTTTTATTTTCATCATTTCATGTATGAGGTTATTGTTTCTAGACGCTAATTTCTCTTTTTCTCGAGCAGAAACTGTGCCTATTAGAACTGTGAACAGGCAATGTTCATCAGGCCTCCAAGCAGTTGCTGATGTCGCTGCAGCTATCAAAGCTGGATTTTATGACATTGGTGTGTTTATATTTTTTCTTTTTACTGAAGTGTATTGCATCTGTTTCTTATGGATACATTGTTTCTCCCATTTGTAGTGTTTGACTGACTTACATCCCATAAATCAGGTATTGGTGCTGGATTGGAGTCTATGACCACTAATCCAATGGCTTGGGAAGGATCAGTCAACCCAAAAGTATGTCCTCGTTTACGGGAAGCATATTGTTTCGCTTTTTATTATATATTGTCAGGCTTATTTTCTTTGGAGATGAGTTATATTGGAAGGATTATCATAACCTGTAACATGTGATCTCAGGTTAAGACAATGGTACAAGCTCAGGACTGTCTTCTTCCTATGGGTATTACTTCTGAGAATGTTGCACATCGTTTTGGTGTGACAAGGCAGGAACAAGACCAGGCTGCGGTAAGTTAAGTAGACCTATCAATTTATGATCATGTCTATTTTGGCGTACATTGACTTCTCATTTTTGTTTCTGCTGCTAGGTTGATTCGCATCGTAAAGCTGCTGCAGCCACTGCTTCTGGAAAATTCAAGGATGAAATAATTCCTGTCGCCACAAAGGTATCGTCTGTCTAAATTTTAATAACTTGAAATCCAGTAGAAGCTATATCAACTAACCTTCTTTATGTTTCTGCTGTCTTCCCTAAAGATTGTTGACCCAAAAACAGGAGATGAGAAACCAGTAACCATCTCTGTTGATGATGGAATACGACCAAATGCCAGTGTGTCAGACTTGGGAAAATTGAAACCAGTGTTCAAGAAGAGTGGAACTACTACTGCTGGTAATTTGATAGTCTTCAAGTCTGAAATGTAATTTAAAGTTCGAGTTTGGTTAATAAGTTCTCTTCTTTTGCTGCAGGGAATTCCAGCCAAGTTACTGATGGTGCTGCAGCTGTACTACTTATGAAAAGAAGTGTTGCAATGCAAAAGGGACTTCCTATCCTTGGTGTATTCAGGTTTTTCCCCTTCTAATTCCCACATGCTATGTGTAATTGCAGTCATGTTACTTGACAGTCCGAAAGTCTTTTATCATTTCCGTCACATCTATTGGTTTTATTCATAATTCCTTCTCATGCCTGACCTTGGTCTGGTAAAGATGGTACCCCCTCTGTTCACTATTAGATATCAAGTTTTGGCTTGGCACACCTATTAAGAAAACAATGATTAGTATAGTGAGATTACCATTTTGCCCCTATTAATTAATAAAAATATTTATTAAAGTCATAATTCAAATTCTAATACATTTAATACTATCAATACAATGGCAAGTGAGAGTGTTTCATGATTTAATAATATTTATGGTTTTTTCAAGAAATATTGCCTAGATAATCTAAGGATGAATTGATCATTGAAGATTTTCAAGAAGTTATACATTTTTAGAACATTAATTTTTTAAGTAAATTGGGGGTAAAATAGGTTAAAAAAAAAAATCCTATCTTGATTTCTCCAAAATGGCAAGTAAAATGAAAACCAAATTAGGAAAGTTTTTACATCTAATAGTGTGAATGGAGGGAGTATAGCTTTTACATCTTCGTTCTATCATTGGTATTCGTCTCAAAAGAGAACTAATTCCCACTATTCATGCAGGACCTTTGCTGCAGTGGGTGTAGACCCTGCCATTATGGGAATTGGTCCAGCTGTTGCAATTCCAGCTGCTGTCAAATCTGCAGGTCTTGCACTTGAAGATATTGATCTCTTTGAGATAAATGAGGTAATCTAAATAAATTCATCTGCTCTCCGCCTTCTACGCATTGCACAGTCTCTTGACCGTGATTCTTGTTTAGGCATTTGCATCACAATTTGTTTATTGCCGGAAGAAGCTTGAACTTGACCCAGAGAAAATCAATGTAAATGGAGGTGCAATGGCCATCGGGCATCCTTTGGGCGCTACAGGTAAATTTGACCGTTCCATACAAAAGTAATTACATCGCTCAAGTAAAAGTGTCATCTATGAGTGTGCTTTGTAGCACAACTATTTTTGTGAGTTTAGACATGATATATTGTCATTCAGTTGGCTCTAACAACAATCTTATCAGATCGATGAATGTTCTATACATAGGGCCTCTTCCACATTTTTGAACCTTCTAATACAGGATTGGGACAGTTCACTTGATGTTCTTGTTAGTCTAGTACTTATTCACATCAATGGTTTTTCCTGATAAGAAGAAATGCTTTCTATATGTCAAACAGGAGCGCGGTGTACTGCAACACTGTTACATGAGATGAAGCGTCGTGGAAAAGACTGCCGCTTTGGTGTTGTGTCCATGTGCATAGGTAATTTTTCTTCCTTCCGATCTGCTCTCCCGCACCCAAAGCCCAAAACGAAATTCTTCATCAAACCTTTGGACTGGTCATCTCATGTTGTTCTTTTGCATTTCACAACAGGCACTGGAATGGGTGCTGCTGCAGTCTTTGAAAGAGGAGACTCCTGCGACGAGCTATGTAATGCCCGTAAAATTGAAAGCCACAACCACCTTCTATCTAAAGATGCTCTTTAAAGATGGGGAAGGCATTTCCATACAGTAGTTTCAATAAATAATATTTACAGAAAGCAACAATAAGTTTAGCTTTGAGAAATTTCTTGGAAGAAATGATTTCTAGAATTGCATTAATTTGGTATTACACGGGTCTGTTTTGTGTTAAAGTTTTAATCCAAGAACAGTGTGTTCATTTCGTTTGGTTGGAAGATGATAATAAAAAGCAGCTTCCCTCTTATCCATTTGTGGAGACATTACTTCAATTCTTGTTGAATCAATTACCTTAATACTTATTTTGAGTTTGAGCATGATGAATGACTGTGTGATAAGTTGCCAATACATTTCCAACCTCAACATTTTACCCAGTAAAATCCCAGTTGGGTATGGGGAGGGTATAGTGTGTGCATGCAGATCTTACCACTATTTTATAGAGATAGAGAGACTGTTTTCGGGAGATCCTCAATGTAATATATGAACTCCAAAAACAGAAAACACTAGATACTAAAATGATTATAGTGGAAAGTAATTGAAAGTTCATAAATAAATGATGACACGACTAATTTTACAATCTTACTATATCACAAGACAAGATATCACTCTACTCCTACTAAGCCTACTAGTCTTCTACCCTATTACGTGAGCTTTATTCCGATGATATGAAGTTGCACCACTTCCTGTCTAATCACCTCTCCCAACACTTTTTCAGTCTATCTCTACCCCTTCGTGTAATCCCTAACTCCAACCTCTCGCACCTCCTAACAAGAGTGTCGAACACTTCTTCTCTGCACATGCCTAAACCATCGTAGTCTCATTTTTCTCTGCCAATACATTTCCAGAATGACCAAAATCAAGCAATTTGTCCATTTACCAGATAATGAATTGGGAATGTAACAACTTCTGATAAACTCTCGGCTCAAGAATACTTAGCGTAGTCTAATAAATTGGCGTAAAGAGAGTGAGGTGTACGTAAACTTTGTTCTTACTTTTTTTTGATAAATCTTCGGCTCAAAAGCATAAGTGGGGTTCTCTAAAGTCCATAGAAGTCTGGTTTATGCAACTGGATTTTGGTTGAACAGTTAAAAGGTGCCATCCAGTAATGGACAATTCATCCAATGATTGGAGAACTTAACAAAAAACACAAGCCAACAAACAAGAAATGTCATGAAATTCAACATTTTAAGGTGCCCTCAAAAGCAAATTTTTAGACATGTAACTGTCTATTTTTACGTCGTTAAATGCAACCTTAAACTATGCATCTATCGAGTATAGAAAAGTAATTGAAGAAAACCATATAGCAAAAGAGAGCAGTTGGTCTGAACACATCTTGAACATAAAGTACAAGATTTGTATCAGGATCTAAGCTGCAACTGGCATGAATTCCACCTATCATCTCTACAGCAGGCTAAGTAACCGAACACTTGCAAACTGGGCATGATGTTTTCCTCCTCAGCCATGGATCAATGCACTGCAGTGAGTTCAATGAACGTCAGAAATTTGTTGCTTAACCAAACAATAGAACACTCAGATAAGAAAATTGAGAAGTTTACATCTTTGTGAAACTTGTGTAAGCAAGGGAGATGGCGGATAACGTCCCCTATGGTAGGAGTTTCGAGACAAACAGCACACGGTTCTTGAAGACTCTCATTCTGCAAGAAGCAAGAGAGGGTGAGCAAAATGCAATTCAAGTGGCTCATGGCTTTAAGCAGCATGTGAACCAAAATCTATACTGAGCAATAGTACAATTGCAATGATGTGTTCCTAATGTGGATAACAGATGGATGCTCATATATCACACAACTGTTATGTGTACACTTAGTTGAATATTACGAGAGACCAAGGCAATACAAAAGCTTAATTTTAGGTAAGAATTAGATACTGTAACGATATTATAGTTACCTGAACTGTTGACTGTGGCAAGTTGTCGATTTGTCGTGCAGATGAACCACCATGTTGGTGGTTGTTCTCATCAAGGGCCAATAGCATTTCATAGTCGTTCCTAAACCAAAAAAAGAGAAGACATGTTAGACAGCACAGAAAAGATTGTCCAAAGTTCAGACCAAATAATAATGCTAGAAAGAGGTACTAGGAATACTGCCAGTATTAGGATGGAATACATAATACGACAAAGAAGCTAACACCACACAGATACTACTTCCATGAAAAACATATCTCCCTCTAATTACCCATACCCTTGGACCTTAACTACAGAAAGGATAAATTATGTTACTCAAAATATAGGAGGGAATGTCTAAAGATATCACAGAAAAATATACATTTGAGTGTTTAAACATTCAGTCACCAATGGTTCTTTTAACATCTTAATGCAACAAAAAATAATTTCATTATCAGAAAGAACACATGAACACTGAGAAACATAAATATCTTACTCATTGAAGTCGCGCTGCGTCTGAAGGAGGTTGTTATCAACATCCATATTACTGAAAGCCTCTAATGTTTCCAATATATGCATCCTCTGCAGTATTCGTAAAAAGGTAAATTATTCATTCTCAGTTAGCTAACATGGACACATATTATACAAATATAAGGCCAGCAATTAGCCATTTCCCATTTCCTTCATTTTGTTAAATGATATATTTGATAAGTTATGTGGAAAGAGCATCTCCTAGACACTAAAGTTCTATTCAGAAGAGTGATGGTGACCTTAAGAAAGAAGTAACGAACACAATAATGGAGACCAGAAGAACCAATCAGGCCACAGGAGAAGAGCAACAAGAGAGTATAAAGAGCATCTAAAGCGAGCATTTGGTCCAAACGAGAGATGTCCTCTAAACATAAATGCATGCCGAGATCTTGTATAAGGATTATATAATCTAAGAATTGGCGGAGCTATTACTGAAAGATTTAATTGCACACATAAAGATCTCTTAAAGCTATACTTTTCACTGCAATGGCAAAGTTGAGAAGTGATTAGGCAATGCCAGCCACCCCCGAAAATAGTGTTTGTATTTGTCCATTCACATCTATATATTTATAACATATGGGCCTCAGGAAAAGTCACTTAGTAAAAAATTCATGGGTGCACCAAATATTAGAAGAGCTATTTTTTAATCTACGTACATATATATGTATATTCTCGTTGAAGCAATGGAGAGTACCTTTGTGCTCTTGCTCTTTCCTTCAAATGCTAAAGGCACTTAGTGTCATTGTCTAAGACAATTCTATTCCTCTCTTATTATTTGATTGTTTACAAATCTATAGACTAGAGAGACTCGGTTTCAATTGTCCCATTGCCAGTCCTTTCTTTGCTAGTGTACGATACAACTACTTAACATTATCCGAGTCTTTCCTAGTGCAAAAATGAGAAACCTCAATAGAATAGAAACTAGACGTCATCATGTGTAGCCAAATGAACACAGGTAGCATGTAAAGTGACAAAAAAATATAACTTCAGCTGACTACATATTATATTACTGATCGAAACCATAAGGAGAAGTGGAAGTAATAATACCATGTCCACATCCATGTTAGGAGGAAACAGTGAATTTCTCCCTCTAGATGATGAGATAGTACGAGGTTGTCCAGGGAAACTGTTCCTCAATCTTGCCATCCTATTTGAGGTAGACAACCGAGTTTGAGGAGCTCTACGAGATATGTTGGATGCATTTCTTGGTTGTCTTCTGCGTAAGTTTGAGACCGATGATCCATTCTAAACAAAAATCCCCACATCCAAAAACAAGACGAGGAAAAAGAGGAAATTTCAGTCAGAGATCAAGGCACAAATTACAGGAAGAAAGCAGGACAGGAATTAAAGGCCTTTTCTCTATGCACATTTTGAAAGACAATGATATAAGATCATTCTAGAACAAGAAGATTAATGAGAAAAACTTCTTCATTCATCAGTAATCTTAACATCTGAAAGACACATAAGGTGGACAGTACTGCAACAGCAATAAATTAAAAGAGCAAAATGCTACAAGTGAAGGTTATATAACAACGTAATAACAATCAATCTGCACAGTTGCACCACCCAGTACCAACACTGATGATCGTTGATCACAGCTACATCCAACATTTGCACATTCATGTGTAAGAATTTTTAAAATTTTTATTTTGGAATATACAATAAATAACAAGTACACAACCCTCACAAAAAGTTCCAGATTAGGGGGTGAATAGCAGAACTCCCACTGACATACTTAAGGAAAACACAGAGAAGCTTTTATAGCAGGGATTCTTGAAAAAAATTGGATATCAACTAACCACTTTGGAACAAAGAATTTGAATCTTTCAGTATGAAGTCCCACACTCAAAAAGCATTAGACAGTGCCATGTTATTCCCTACTTATGCAAGAGCGGAAAAGAAGCTAAATCAGTTTAGAACTGATTTTATATTGGAAGGTGATTCTGAAAAGGAATTCAATTTGCCAAAGTGGTAAGCAGTGACAGCATCTACGAAGGAAGATGGTCAAGGTGTTAACAAATCTGAGATTGCAATTGCGTAGTAATAGGTGAATAGTTTATGATTTTGGAAGTCTATAGAGAGCGAACAAGGTCTTTAGGTATGTTACGGGAGTATGGAAGGTCTCAATGGACAATACCAGTAACATATCTGTTTGCTTGGTCAAAACCCGTAACATACTCTCATGTTGTAGCATTATCAAACACATTGGCACAAAACCTGTAACATACTCTGAGGCTACAGTAGATGAATGTCAAATTCATTAGAAATTGGACATCAGATTAACAAGTTCTTTTTTTGATAGGTAGAAGAAATTCATAAGATTGAGAATTTGACGGGTAAGCTCGGCTTCAAACAGAAATGGAGAGAACGAAGGAACTTTATTCTTAATCAGGTTCACCGATCTGGAAAAGAGAATCTGGTTACTTTTCTGTGAAGTCTAGTCTCAAACTACTGGTCAAATCTGGAACCATGGCCCAATAAATACTGTAGAAAGAAAAGCACCAGCAAGAGTAGCCTAATCTGGTAAGACTGCTATGTGTGAACTGTGAAGCATGCCAGACGCATGCATAAACCACGATGAGGAGAAGTTCTAACAGAAACAGAGAGAATGAAGGAACTTTATTCTTAATCAGGGTCACCAATCTGGAAAAGAGAATGCTGGTTACTTTCCTGTGAAGTCTTGTCACAAACTACTGGTCAAATCTGGAACCATGGCCCAATAAATACTATAGAAAGAAAAGCACCAGCAAGAGTAGCCTAATCTGGTTAGACTGCTATGTGTGAACCGTGAAGTATGCCAGGCGCATGCATAACCACGATGAGGAGAAGTTCCTTAATCTCTTTGGAGTGCTAGAAATACTTTTGCTAGCTGGAGGGGTGGTGCATCAAGAAGCAGCTCAGAACACTTTAAAACGCTATTGCTATATGCTCACTCTGGACAGTTTGGAGAGCTAGGAATTATAGATGTTTTTTAAGTAAGCGGAAACACTAAGTTTCATAAAATTTAGACCTGTAAAATCTAACTTTTTGGTGTAACCTGAAAATATACATATTTTTGATACTGATGGACTTCATTCATAACTTGTACAGTAGAAGGACGATCTCCACTTTCTCTACAGGGTTTCAAACCTTTCTTCAACATAAGTGAGAATGAGCCAAGCAGAGATGGAATTAACAATGTGGTTTAAGATTTTCTTACATAAGCAACGATGAAGTTAAAGTCCTAATGGTCTAGTGACTACTTCCTTTGACTAAATTTCTAATTTTCATATATCACTTTCTTCAGGTATATGTATTGCTTGTTGCTTAAGCGTCGCAAAGTACCCAACCTGCAGTAATCTAGCTTCAAGGTTTAAGTGCCCAGCAAGGAAGCCTCTAATAATACTACACCCTCATATTTGAGGATATAAATTTGGGTCCATATACACCACCATAAGTACTGATACTAGCCGAATACTCTAGTTTCAGTACCAATTAATGTCAAAGAGAAACCTAGTGTTCCAAGATCTATTTTAGCAGGAAAGCAAAAATCCATTTCTTAATTGGAAAACTGCATAATAAAGCTTTCTAACATGAACATCATGTATAAATATCTGAATGTCAGATGACAATATCAATATTAGACCCAAGTGACACATATTTTACTACTAAGTGATGGAAAGTATAAGAGGAAAATAAAATGTACGGAAACCCAACGTACAAGACCAGATAGTTGATTCCCTGATCCAGAAGAAGCACGTAGGAAATCCTCCTGCACTAAAGCCAAGGCTACATCTTCATCAATCTGTTGGGAAGAAGAAAAAAACAATCAAATATCGAAGCATGGTGTGAAGACAAGAACAGCTAAATATAGATAGAGAATAACTAAAACTATTCTTCATACAGAATACCACCTCATCAGTGCCGACGAAAGGGTCCTCATTGTACAACTGTTCTTGGAGTTCCCGAGCGAGTTTTTCATCAGCATCTACTTGACTGGCTCTAGCATCTTCATTCCTACTACTGCTATGAACAACACGAGAGCCTTCATGTCTTGTGGCAGAGGAGGGACTGTTCACGACAATCACTGGTTCTACACTTGTACCTACATAGCTTGGGTTTCTGGTGGATCTTGTATTAATCCTGCTTTCAGGTGAGGTAAGGCAAATGATGTCTGCATCATCAGGGACAGATGTAGAACATTCACCATGACTGCTTGAGGAAGGTCCCTGCTTTGGTTTTTTCTTAACTGTGTTTGGTGCAGTACGATGTCCATTAATTTGGTGATACTGAGGGTCAGGAGAGGATCCCTCCGGCCCTGCAGATACACCAGAAAGGTGTCTAATAGAAGCTGAATCTCGACCACTAGTTGCATCATCTCTTCTCATCACCCTACTCTCACTGGGATGAGAGACAAAGTGTGCACTATCTCTTTCTGAAGTCCTGTGCAGATTGGATAATGACAAGTTCATGTTCGAACTGCGGTTACGCGTACTTCTCCATCCACCTGATTCTTCAAAGCTCCTGAACACATCTCTACTAGAATCACTGGTTTCCAATGAAAAAACTTTCTAATGAGACCTTTACCAGGATAATAGTTAATTGTTGGAGATTTTTAATAGTCAAAAGTAAAGGAATCCAGAAAGTTATGCTACTGAATTGAAAGAAACATTTCTGGCAAGTTACTAAAAACATCACAAATCATGATAACATAGAATAAAAATATGTATTTCTAAATCACGAAGAATGGTGAAGCAACTGAAATCACCAAACCAAATAGCATGCTTTCATGATATTGATAATAAGAGGACAAAGGTAAGACAACTGCTTCACACAAACTTATGTATGACTAAGTAAAACAACAACATATGCAATGTAATCCCACAAGTGCGGTCTGGGGAGGGTAGGATGTGCGTAAAACTCACCCTACCTTTGAGGGGTAGAGAAATTGTTTCAAGATAGACCCTCAGATAGAGAGGTATGGTTATGAGTAATTATGTAAAATGACTAGAATAGCTCGCCAAGATTGACAGGAAAGACAACTAAAACTCAAACTGCAGGAAAGAGAGAAAGAGGGGGAATGAACGTCACATATCATTTTTAAGTTTACATAGTAGTAGTAATATTTCATACAGCAAGATGCAGCAAGAACTTAGAGAAAAACTCATTTCAGCCAAAATAGAATTATGCACAGCACACATAAGTTTTTCAGAACAAATTTTGGTAATGCAGATCTAAATTTCGATGCATCACTAACACAGATGTTTGAATCCATGCATCAATCCATACAATCAAACAAGCTAAAGTGGGTTCCATGTTGATTATCAAAGAGTAGATCCTAGGCAAGGAAGTCATTAGCTTACACTATAGGACATTTTGACATGCACACTATGCTAATATGGGATACATGATGTAACACAGAAGTCCTTTTCCCTGTTTGGGCAGCCTACTAAATTTGATGTAAACTGCTGAGAGGAAAGAATGAAAACTATCTTTCACGTGAACATATAGACAATGTTCACCAAATACATACCTGTTAGATATATGTGTTGCGTCACGTTCTTTTGAAGGAGAAGAATGGATTACCACCCCCTTACCCTTTCTTCTAGAGATACCATCTTTAGATATCATTTCTTTAGCATAATCTGAGCTTGTACCAGCGGATGATGCTGTAAGACTAGTATTAGTTAGCCCATGGATTAAAATGCTGTGATCCTCCATCCCAGCTGGCTTTTTGGCCTTTGCTATGTTCATAGGGGATATACATCCATTTCGGACCAATCTTTTCTGCCCAATCACTCTAGGTGAGTTAGCAAGAGATGCAGAACCCTCCTTCTGAGCTCCAAGCTGTGCACCAATGGAAGAATCCTTTTCTCCATGAGATTTACTTAAACCAAGTTTGACTACATGAGCAGTTTCCTTTCCTTTGCTGGTACTGCTGGATGGTGCGGAAGTCATCCTGTTCAAATGAGAGTGTTCATTCCTCGCTGCTGATCGTGATCTACATTTTTCATCTTGGCCAATATCCTGTACTCCAACTATAGGAGCCTTAACAAATACATGAGTTGACGATCCACTTTGCTTTGCCAGGTCTATGACAGGACGGTCTTGCTGATTTTTTGATTCTGTGATTTCACTTTTACCAAGATACAAGTTATGTTTTTCGTTGGAATTAGGAATGGAGGAAACCCTGAATGGAACATTATTTCTTGAAGGCAAAGAATCTCCCATACCAAAAGCTGATGAATTAGCATGACATTCAGTTTTTATGGAAGTACTGATTCTTCTTGGAGGATGCATAAACAACCTTTTTCTTCCAACACTATCAACATTAAGTTGATTCCCATTCTCAGCAGCAACATTCCCATATCCTGAATTCCCTGATGCAGACAAATCACTCTCTACATGGGCATACCTCTTCCCATTCAGATCCTTAGCAGCTAATCTATTAGGCGTATCAGGAATATCCAATTGATCATCATTACTCACACGATCCATAATCTGCACAAACAGCCACAAGTGGTTACATCTCATTGGTGGACAAATGTAACAATCAAAAACTAGCCCACAGGTCATATAAGATGCAGAATCAAGTCAGAATATCATAATTAACAACACAAAAATGACAAACACAAGAACAGGAATGATACTTCAGTCTAAAAGAAGTTGGAGTGGGTTATAAGAATCCTTAATCCACAAGTGAGGTCTAGGGATAATGGAGCGTATGTAGACCTTACTCCTACCTTGGGACGTAAAAATGCTATTTCCGATAAACACTCCACTCAAGGAAATTATCACATATAACCACAAAGATTAAACCTTTCATACACAAGATACTACTACAGATAATAAATCACTATCTCCCAAGTCCATTAATGACCATTTCTACAATTCAGCAAAGGATACAACTAAAAGAAAAATCTGGAAATGAAAGGTTCTGCTTACCCATTAGATATGAAAAAAGGAAAATGATTTTTCTTACCCATTTCAAATAATTGTGTTTCAAGCAAAAAACAAATCAATGAAAAATCTCAAGATAACATATCAAGAATCAAGAATCCAAGTAAAGAACAAACCTTTGAAGAGTATCCACAAACCCTACAAATTTATGTACACAAAAACTTAAAGTTGAGATGAAAAATCAAAGATAACATAATCAAGAATTAAGAATCTAAGTAAAGAACAAACCTCTGAAGCATAATTCAACAACCCCACAAATTTATGTATACAAAAACTTAATCTTGATATGAAAAAAGGCCAAAAAAAGCAATGCTAGGGTTTGATTTGGGGGAAGATGGAGGTGGTGGTGTTACAGTGCCATGTCCAAATTACCCCTTAGCGGCTCTTGAATTTGACGAGAGATAATTCCAATTTCAACTTCAGGAATGTGTGACGCACGCCCTGGTGTGAATGTTGGATATGTTAAAGATAGTTTAGATCACATTGTTCGTGAACATCACGCTCTTGATGAAGCACAAGTACAAGTACAAGTTCGATATGTATGATGATTTGATTGGCTATGGTTCATTTATTACCGTGCACCTTAACACACAAAAGTACAAGTACTTTACCTATATCATTTGGTTATGAAAATGGGTAAAATTAATGGATAACTTACGTAAATCTCGTAGTGTTGAAGAGTTGATTTGCTTTTTTCTAAACTATACAAACTCCTTAAAAATTATAAAATTTGGGATACATCATCGAACTTTTGGATACATCATTGAACTTTTAGACTGGATTTTTTGATATATCATTGGACTTTCGGATATAATATCGGACTTTTAGATATATCACCAGAATTTCGGATACTTAGCAGAGGGATGTACCAAAGAGGATAGGACATTCGTATACATAGGGGATGAATGTATCTGAAAGGAGATTTATGTATCAGAGAGGGGAAGGATATATTAGAGAGGGTGGATGTATCCGAGAGGGAGATAAGGTTGTATGAGCGTGAAGAAAGTGATGTATCCGCGAGGAGATTTTTGAATTTTTTTTAAATGGTAAATTTTTTTAGAGTTTATAATAAAATAAAATGTGTGGACATAGTAGGAGTGACAAAATGAGGAATGAGGTTACTCGGGAGAAGGTGGAGAGACCTCTGTGGCAGATAAGATGAGAGAAATAAGACTGAGATGATTTGGGCATGTGCAAAGGAGGTGGGTCGACACTTCAATTTGGAGGTGCAAGAGGTTGGATCTAAGGATTACACAGAGGGGGGAGGGGTAAACCAAAAAAGTATTTGAGGAGAGATGATTAAACATACCACAACTTCATATCACCGAGGACATGACGTTAGATAGAACAGAGTGGAGATCACGTATTAGGGTAGAAGGTTAGTAGAAGTATGTTGTTTGCCTTGTGGCAGTTAAGGTTTGTCATAGAATTAGCGATGCCATTAAAGTCGTGTTGTTATTGCTTTTCGATTATTTTGTTATTTTTTAATCTTTTTCTTGTAGAATTGATATTGCTCTTCGCTCTAGCCAATATTTCATATCTATTGTTTCTTCTTTTTTATTTGGGGCTGATACATTTGAGTCAAGGGTCATTCGAAAATAACCTATTTATCTTCATGAGGTAGTGATAAGGTCTGCGTACACTCTACCTTCCACAGATTCCATTTATAGGACCTCACTAGGTATGTTGTTAATATATGTATTTAGGTAGTTTTTTCAAAGTTGATCTTCGTACAATCTAGCATAAGTTATATAATGTTTGAATGCTTTTTTTCCTTTTGCTTATAAAATATATTATTATTATTATAATATTCAGTTCTTTTTTCGTATAACTAATAAGTATATAAGATATGGGTGAAGTCATGAATTATTTAAAGTAAAAGATGAAATAATTAATACATAAATAAATCCTACATACATAATTTACTTTTATATTATTAATATTTGTATAAATCAAAGGTCGGCTGGTTGCTAGTTAGATAATAATAACAACAATAATAAAGTATCTACGTAATCTCATATCTAATGTAATTTTTGATAGAATCTAAGCTCAAGTAAAGCAATCAACAAAAAAAATAAGTATGTTTTAAAGTAAATATAGTAGCAAAAAAGTTATGCTAAAAATGATGAAAAAGAGCACTAATAACGACAACGAAATAATATGATAACAGAAGCAAAGGTAATAACAAGTAATATTAAAATCTAATTAGAATATGATAGTAAGAGAGTAATAATAATAATACTAAAAAGCGAACTAGATCACAATGTTCGATCTACTTACCTTTTTTCTTAATACTCGACCTCCAAATCTTCCTATCTAGATTTTTCACGTCTTTGATAAGTTGTAGGTGAGTTATGTACTATCTAATCACATCTCCTCAAACTTCTTCGGCCTACTTATACTATATATCCACTATAGCTAATTTCTCACACATCTTTATTGGTGCATTTGTGAATCTTCTCCTCACATGTTGGAACCATTATATTTAAGTCTCGCTTTTCTCATTCTGTCGAATAACAGAGGTAATTGCTCTTACCTTATCTTGTATTTCTTTGTTCCTGATCCTATCTTTCCTCGTAATTAAGTGCACACATCACTTTCAATATCCTCATTTCCTCTATTCTTATTATTGAACATGCGAATATTTGACCAACCAACTCCCCGTATACAACATGTTGGCCTTACATGCACCACTTTATAAAACTTATAGTTACATTTAAGGCAATATTGTTGGTCTGGCATGCACCACATAAAACTTACGTTAAACACTTTGTGATTCATTTTTATCACACAAGACATCAAATGCATTTGTACTACAAGAAAAAAGACATTTAGTTGCATAGATTTTCCTTTAATTGCCGCAAAAAAATTTAACTGCAATTTTTTTTTTGAACATTTGTCCCCTTCTCTTAATTCTTTACCATATAGGTTGCAGATTATTGGAATAATCGCATTGGCCCCGACTAAATCCATATATGCATAGGAAATTTCCACATCGGGAGTAAAGTGATCCCTGACAAAGACTCAGCAAGGATCGAATCCAAGACATCTGATTAAGGACGGAGGAATATTTACCTTTTGGTTGGCCAGAGATCAACAATTTATACATACAGATGAACTATAACACCACCTTCCAAAATGTATCTAGTCCTAGGAATTATAAAGTCAAGAAAGTTAAAACAATTGTGAATTGTGACAATAGAAGGAGAGACTAATTGAAAGTAACACCTAAGAGAATGTAGACTGAAAGTTGGACCAATTTTTTCTCAAGCCATCCATCTGCATCTTAGTTGTTACTAGTTCATTGCTGGTGCTTTCTATCTTGCCAACTTTTTCTTGAGCTATCAACATGAATTCTTGAGCTTCTTGAGACGCTTCTTGTCACTCATCCATGATTTCTTTCTGTCTGGTGTTTATGTTTTGAAGTATTGCTTCCGATTCTCGAGCATGTTCCTCCTTTTTCTCATACTCCGCCTTCAACCTTGCTTCTGATGTAATCCAGTTTTTTCCTGTCCTCTTCGAAGTTGGTCAAGAATTCCTGGTAACTTGATTCAGCTCGTGCCAAGTTCTTCCATTTCTTAACCATAACAGGGAATTCATATTTGAGTTTTACCAATTGCTTGGCTTGTTCATCGCGAAACAACGATGATGGATTCTCATTTAAAACAGCAATTGCACCAGACATTTCTTTTCATTCGTCGAGTCACGAACCAATGTCTCCAAGGTTAGTCTGATTGAGCAATCAAATATCAACGTTGCAAGTGTTTGGGCGGAAGAAGTACTATATTGCTATGGAGGCTGGATTGTTGGCTGGGATACTGCTGACTTCAAGAATGACTGAACTGTTTGGGAAGTTGATTCGGCGTCCTTTATATTGATGAACTGCTTCAACACTTGACTAGTAGCACGACGTGCTTTCTCGAGCCTGACAATATAAAACATACTTTTACATAAACTCATATGACAATAAAAAAGAAAAGCTTAACCAGAAAAGATATCAGTTGTCAATTGAGTGATCCTTGTTTGCTGAAAAAACTGGAAGTGGAGAATGTAGATTAATTTCAGCAGTTGGGGCGACATATTCTTCCCCGTTTGCAATCATGCTAACGGGTAGATCTTCGGAAACAGAGGAAGATTTTGGCATACTTGGTCCTGGCATAGCCTGGAAAAGGGGAAAATGAAGAAAAAATAAATTAAAGAAGCCAAAGAATGAAGTTTGACATAGAAATGGAAGTTGTTGGGACTGTGGCTCACAATTCTCAATATAATGCATACTGTAAATGTAGTGTAGGCATAGGACATGGCATTTTGAACATAAAAGACGCTACATAATCCAAGAAGTTATTAAGGAGTTCAACAGAGGATCAACGACGAAGGAATCCTTATACAAAAGGCTGCACAGACAGTGAAACAGTTTAAACGTACACATCGCTTACAATAGCACCAAAATAGGCATGGTTACATAGCTTTTCTATAAAATTTTCAACTAATTAATACACTTTTCCATTAAAATCTGCATTTATTGATATTCTGTTGACCACATTTTTGAGGAAAAGAACACAATATCCAAGAGGAGCAGAAGCATGTCAAGAGAGCACTTCTATCCCCCCAAAAGAAAACAAAAAGAATTCATATACCCCAAACTTGTCTTCTCTAGAATCATGATTTCTGGGAAGCTTGTGAAGTTCCTCAGCCAAACGGATGCACTTAAAAGAAATGTGAACGCGCACCAATAAATGGACTTGTCCTTCTCGTTTTCTGTATTGTGTATATTAACCTCTAAATCTGGAAATGCTGCCCAAAGAAAGAAAAATGGTACTAAATGAAGACATCGAACTATTTAACTTTTGATCATGTAAATGTTAGCAGTGTAACACATACACAAACAGCGGAAGCATTATGCAGGATCGTAATCTCACATGATGTATTGCTAATGTAAGATAACAACCAACCATGAACTGAGAACATACCTTTTGAAGCTTCTTGAAAGTCCGTCCTCCGTGAAAGAATCCAGGACCACGACCTTCTACTGCTTTCTAGTCTACAAATGACTTTGCAACTTGTGTGGGCAAGTTTTTTTTTAGAACTTTCAAGGACTATCTCCCTCTTTCTTCCTTCTCATCTATATATCTTATTAGATATACAAGACAAGAAGAGGAAGAGCATCCAAAACGGTTTTGGTTGTTTATG
>JBCEWC010003498.1:0-30099 GCA_038996855.1 Solanum aculeatissimum
TAATCCAATCTTTAAAGTGTTTTGTTAGAGAAGGAACACTGTGAAAAATTTGCAGGCTTGCTTTACTAAGGCAGTATATTTGGTTGAGCGGATGTAATGGCATAAGGTGGACGTTTGATGACGAATTGTGAGCAAGTTGATTGTTTTAAATAGAGAAAAGTGAGAAGTTGCGTTGGATTAGATGAATTTGGTGCCTGTACAGAATGCTAGAGATGGAAGTGGCAACTCTTCACTAGGAGTTTGTACCACTACGTGCTTTTAGTTAGGGTTTCTTTAGTCAGGGGTATTATAGTAATTTAACATTTAAATTTTTGGAGTTCATGCTTTTAAGGTAACTAGATTCTCTTCACTCGCGTTGCACGTGTATATCTAAATTTTACAATACGTATTTATATAAAATAATGTCAATATCGTTTAAATATGAAAATAAATAATGATACATAAAAGAATAATATAAAAATTCTTGCTAATGATTAACATGTAGCACAACATATGATAACTTATTTGTCATTATCAAGATGATCAGAAACCATTTGAATTTAGGAAAATGAAAAACAATAGTTTCATTAGGTATATGTATTCTTTATTACGGCATGACGTACAAATATGTAATTGATCACATCTCAATTAACATTCGAAAATATATACTTTTTATGTATATTCGTTTCACTACTTTGGTTACTTAGTTGACATAATATTTTGACAAACTGGGGCGCGTCACAAAAGACAACATCTTTCATTTTTACAACAATTATGCTTCATTTTTAGCCAAATCACCCCCTCCCCTCCCTAAAGTAATTGTTATTTAATCACCACATATATTACTTTATATTATAAGCGACAATATGAGAAACTTCAGGTCATACTTGTTCCTTAGTCATTTCCAAAACTCCTCATATAGTGATTTTTGGCTTTTAAATGAGGCATCATTGTAGTACTTTTTTCATCAATTTTTAATTATTTTTTATTCACGTACATTATTTAAGGAGTAATAAATAAACTATATATTAATTTTAGATGTTTATTTTTTATTATAATAAATTTAATATCTTAAAAAATAAATTTAAAACAATTATAGTTATTAATAGGAGTAAATTAAAAAATACGCTATAAAAAATATCTTTTGATTTTTTGAAAAGAATAAATATAAGTGCGCACTTAGATAGATATAGCGTTATTTCCCATTCATCAAGCTCGGGAGAGGAGGTAGACGCTCCCGCACCTGAAATTGCTGAAGAAACAACAAGATCTTTCTTTTGTCCCTTCCAGGCGATTGAAAAATAAAAAAATAAATAATATATTTTAGATAATTACATATTTACAAAATACTGTCTCAATTCATCATATTTAATCATACCCGGAATCAATTCTTGTTATTTAACTTTCACCTAAAGTAGAGGAATGCCTCAGTAGTTATAACTCATCATTCCATTAAACAATTAGAAGAAAAGATTATGTATGGCGACTGTAATTTTCTTAATTTTCTCTAAACAATCAGGACTTAAAATATTTAAAAATTGTATAAGAAAAGATTCTTCAAAATTTCATATGTGCCACATAAATTGAAAAATAGAGAGTAACATATTATATAAAAATTATGTATGGCTACTGTAATTTTCTGTAAACAATCAGGACTTAAAATATTTAAAAATTGTATAAGAAAAGATTTTTCAGATTTCATCTGTGCCACATAAATTGAAAAACAGAGAGTAATATGGTATATAAAAATTATGTGTGGCTGTTGTAAGTCACAATAATTAAGAACTTAATTTTCTTTTAGAAAAAATATTTAAAAAAATTTGAATGACTTCCAAATTTTATTTGTGTCATATAAATTATGATATAGTTAGTAATATATGGTGAGTCCATGCTAACATCAGCTCTCTAGTTTTAAATTATAAATTACACTAACTTGTCTATTTAGAAAGTACATAATCAACTCTTTAAAAATCACTCGAACTAAGTCATCTTAGTTGAACATTTCAACTCCTAATGAAGTGTTTCAATTTGACACTTTCAGTTAACATTGTAGACTTTTAATGTGTTTTCATTCATCTATTGGATAGTTAAGGTAACCATATTAAAATTGTATGTATTTGCCTCAATAGGTCGTAAAGTTGCAGACATTTTCTATTTATATATCATAAAATCAAAATTAGAATTAATGATTATATATGTGTGAAAATATTTGATAAAGTTTATAAGGAGTTATGAATAATGTCATTTGTAAATCTCTTGGCATCTTCCAAGGATATAATATTTTTGCAGAAAATTTTAAGCAAGTGTTTAACATCATATTAAAAGTGGGTAAACAATCTGAATTCAAAGAAAATAATTTGAGTACACAATGAATTTGAGGACAAAAAAATCAAAATGGTGAAAGAAAGAAGTGAGAACTGTGAACATTATGATGTTATCTTGCAAGTTAAAGGATATTATATCTTGCCGAAGCAGTGCTTTTTTCCACCATTATTTAATGAGGAAGCAAGATATTAATTTGTCCGAAGCGAAGCAATGCCTTTTACAACCATTGGAATGAAATGTGTAACTACTGGTGCATGCCAACCCTTCGCCAAAGTATGTCCGAAATAGTGCATTTTAAAAGTTATCAAGATTTTTCAAATTTAAATAGAATGGGTAAATAAATAAAAAGGTTATTTTGGTAATTTGATATAGATATAGATATAGATTAAGTGAGGGGTATTAACGTAATTTAATTTTGATTTTTTTTGAAGTTCATGCTTTTAAGATAATATAGATAGATAGATAGATAGATATAGATATAGATATCTTGCTAAACTTAGTTCCTATCTACAATTATGCATTAGCTTATGATGTTGTATTTGTGAAGCTAATTTGGTTAAATTGTAGTGATTTTCTCACTAATTTAAGGCATCACATAGGTTTTTTTTGCCATGAGATAGTGATAAGGTTTGCGTACATTTTACCCTCTCTAGACATCATTTATGAATTCCGCTGGCTATGTTGTTACATAGGCATTTTTTTGAGCCTTTTAAAAGGATCTTAATGTGTCATTTCTATAATTTAAATTAGAAATTCTAAGTTTATAATAATCATAACATCATAATATAAAAATCATTACATTATTTCAAACGAAAGAATATTTGTACCTTCCATCAAATCACAAATGCCTCAAGACTACAAAGTCGCTTTCAAGTTTCAACAATTGTCTATTTACATTTTCTTCAAATTTGTTTTAGTACAAAGAATTCGGACACATCTAATACAACTATTTTTAAAAAATAATTTGATGCATAAAGTATCGCGTAAAAAAAGCAAAGTTTACATTAATTTTCCTAATATATAAAAAGATTAGACATCCATTATCAAAGAAAAAGGCTCATTTGATTGAGTTTTTCAAGTTCAAAAGAAAAAGAGTAATTAACTAGACTAGCAGCCCATAATAGCAATAAACTTAAAATAACCCCACATATCTAAATCATGTCTTCTCCGCCCTTTAATTTAGTGATTTGTTTTTCATTAATATATACCATCCCTCTTCAATCAAAATCATGTCTCTTAACCCATTCATTAAATTCCGTCGTTTTCTTTTTTGGGATGATAAATTTTTCTTAGAACATTTGAGCATAAATCAAACTCGTCTTTCGCGAATTGCTGCCTTTATTCGAGCGATCCACAAAACTAATGTCTGCCATCAATTTCATTTGTCTACAAAAATGGTATACTATGTATATGAAATGGAGCTGCTATTTATGTTTTTCTCTCCTCCTAACCACTTTTCAAATATAACCAAATTTATATCCAAACGCCTACTAACTTTACGAACTGCATGTATTTACAGAATGGCTAATTTTACTTTAATATTACGAAAAATGAAGAACCCAGAGAACAAAAAGGACACAAATATTAATTAATTAATTGAACTCAGATGACACATCTTCACAAAAACAAAGTTCACCAGAAATGGAGATTTATGAACAACATACAACCCAATTAGCCAAAAGTTCTTAGTTCTGGTTGACATGTCAAATAAGATCCTAGGGACATAAATTCCAGAACACTGGTCAAATCACATCAGAACCAAACCCCAACTACAAATAATGGATAAAAAAGGAAACACAATTAATGATGTAAATTGAGTTAGACCTAGCAAATTACACCAATGCAATGCTGCTCTCACCACCTGGAGGCTTGCGAACCCCGCCATAGAAGTCTCGAGATTCTACTTTCCCATCCGCGAATATATTGCTTCCACTCATTTCTCGCAACTTTGCTGAACTCAGATGCTTCTCAGCTGATGCTGGAGGGTTATCACCCTTGAAAATGTCATTTCCCGTGAGCTCTGCAAGTTTCTTCTCAGGAATCTTCTTCGCTGTCTTGACCACTTGTTCATCACCAGACAAATCACCCTGACAAAAGACCAAGAATTTTAAAAAAAGAACAAAAATGATGCTGAACATGTTTTGCTGACAAACGGTGGAAGGAATCAGAAATCAGACGAAAGATGCTCAGCAAGGCCATAAAGTGATTAACTAGTGTCTGAGCAGCAAACTACTCGCCTCACCCGTCCTCAGGTTAAGCTTAGTTAAGCCAAGATCTCTCAGTGAAAGCCTGAAAACATGCACTGATACTCTCTAATTATAAGTTGAAAGACAAAGGGAGTAAAAATCAACAGTATCTTGTGGAACCATTCAGATAGTCTACTAACACTAAGAATAGTTCTACTGGACAGGCTCTGAATCTTGCAAGTTCATTTCCTAATACAACCGTTCTGTTCCAACTGCAATTGCTGCTCTAAGAAGTAATTGGGTAAAGGTGAACCTATGGAGCGCAACAGAATGTGGGATTATGCAGTTTATTGACTGAACATAAAGAAATTTATAGATGTACATACATTAGTTGGAGTAGATTCTCCAATGGTAATGCTTTCTCTTAAGGCCAAGGCACGAGCAGTAGATGGACGAGGTTGGATTTCAGGTGGGGGAGCAAAGATGTCATGTCCAACAAGCTCCTTGGTCTTTGCATCAGAAATTTGTTTCTTCAATTTCATTTCAGACTCACTTTCTAGAGTTCCACTAAGTTCCCTCTGTTTTGCCACTTCAGGTATAGTGACTGGCTTCTTTGGAGACACTGTGTCTTCATCACCAAACGAAATTTGACTTATACCAGATACAGCTTGCTGGAACAAAAAGCAAATGTAAGAATCCGATCGTGATATTATATACAGAGAGAAAACAGAGTTCACATATGATTATTCGATGATATGTACATAGGCTGCGAAGACCATACATGATGAATTGATTAAACACTTGGATAACCTAAACTGGGAAGTGTACCTGATACATCCTTCTATTTGGGATGGGATTAGCACCGTCAGATTCTGAAATACCATTTTCTCCATCAGATACAAAAATACCGCTACCTGTCATCTCCTTTAGTTTATAACCTGAACATGGCTTCCTGAGATGGTGCCAAACAGTTTCAGTTCATAGAATACAACTTAAGCAACAAATAACAAGGAAGTTGCTGCATTCCTATAATTCATTACTCATATATATCAGGACACACTGAGACGCCAGGTACATACAACAGCACAACAAAGAACATAATCATGATCCAAAATAATTTGGAAGCAGAAAAAAGTAGTCTTTGAGGACCAAATGGAGACAAAAAATACCTTTCATAGTACAAATTACCATGACTAACAGAATCCAATATTTATTTTGTTTTCTAAGATGACTTATCTAGTGTCACTTATGAATAACAAACTATCAAGATAAGGATTTATCATTAAGATATTGAACTCAACTTTTAGCAATTGCAACACACAGACTGCTGACCACAGATCTGAATACATGAATGAGATTTAGAAATAGAACACAAGAATTTAATATTATACAGTTGGCCTGAAAGTGTCTGAAATGTTTATCACATTGATACAACTTCTAGAACACCCCGTTCCAAACTAGTTAGAATCGACTATATAAATCATTTAAATCAATTCAATTCGATTTGAGATTTTAGACAAATAGTAGCAGGACCAAAAAGGAACAAAAAAGAAGAGAGAAAAAAGAATTGTTGAAACCGTGAAGAATAAAGCCAAAATATTAGAGGAAAAACAACAAAAATAACAAGCAAACAAATTCTCCGTACTATGATTGGCCATGGAAGCATTAAATGTCCATTCATTTGCTCAAATAAATCAACAAAAAAAAAAGCATAAATACATCGAAAATCAGAATAGACAAAAACTAATAAATCAAAATCGCAAAAGCTGAATCATTCACCTCTTGTTCAAGCTTTCAACTTCTTCATCTGTCACTTGACCACCAAATACCACCTTTTGGATCCCATCGGACGGCTTCCATTTCATCAAAAACAAAATAATAATCAAACAAGGAGTTTTAAAAAAAAAAATCAATATATTCCATATTTTTTCAGGAAAATCATCCTCACCTGACGAGAACGGGCAGAAGAAGCAGCAGAACCGATTGCCGGGGAATTTTCCGGCGGATTTTCCGACCAAGTGAGTAGATCTGCAGTGTTAGTGTGTGACTTTCGAACTGGAGTGGTTTTCTCCATTTTTTTCCTTCTTGTGCTAACCACAAATGCTGCAAAAAAAAATCAAAAATCACAAACAAAACCTTGTTTGTTGTTTTTCTAGCTCAAGAGTCTTCACCTCAGGTTGAGGAATAAATTAAGAGATCTAAGGAATGAATTAGAAGGAGAAGATATGGTATTTAGCTTTTTTGTAAGGGGGGCTTTGCGCTTCCTTTGAATCTACTACTCTCTGCCTTTTTTGCTTGCAGTGAGTGTTTGTTGGGACTTGGGAGCTACGACAGATAGAAAGAGAGAGGGGAAAATGGGGAAATTAGGGACGTTACTGTGTGTATGTGTGTGTAAATAAGAGAGAGATTTATTCAGGGGTTTTAAATTTTTTTGAATTTTTACTCCGCCAGATTTGTTACTAATTTAATTATTTATTTATTAATTAATTAATTTTTGGGTTATGGGGAGTGGGTGGGGTGGGGGGTGAAAGCATGTGCCCAGATTGGATAGGCACGTGTCGGTAGGTGGGCCCCGCCGTTTTCTTCTTTTTACCAGGATGCCCCTATCTAATTTTGCCTAGTACTCCCTTGGTATCTTATATAATATTTGATAGGTAGATCAAAAATAAGTTATTTATATATAAAATTAGTATGATTTTTGATTGATAAGGTAGAACTCCGTATAATAATTGATATATGTATATGAATGATGAGGAAATTTTTATGTATTATTTTATATATGATAGAATAAGAAATAATTATTATATGTATAAGTATCACTTTGCAAATTTAGAGTAGTCGTACCCATTAAAAAAATATTGACATGATAATTTACAATATTACGCTTATTAATTGATGTTTAGTGTTCAATTTTGAAATATAATTTAGAAAATAAGCAATTAATGTTATGATAAAAATAACAAAAAAATATTTATATTTTCTTGATATGTTAAAAGTGACAAGTAAAAATCTATCAATGAAATAGTGAATAAATAAAAATAGTACTTATCTTTTTATCTTATATTTACGTGTGTTATTCATCAATACTAAAATTAACAATAAAAGAATTTACTTTTTTAACTTTACAACATATATACTTATTAAAAAAGGTTAATTTTAAAGAATAAATTCAATTTGATTTATAAATTCACAAGTAATTTAAGATATGTGATATATTTTAATAGTGGAGAAGTAATATAAGACAAAAGGAGTAGTCCTTTCTTTTCTTTTCCTCTTATGGCTTTTTCTTCAAAATATTTTAAATTTAAGTTAGGTCATTAATTCCGCCACAATTTTTTGAAAACTTGTCTTGACCTTTAAGTGACAGTGATCAATTAAGATAAGATGGGATTAAGGATTATAATCAATATAGGAAAGTGATTTATTATGTTTGAATTATGAAATATCACTTGTTGGTACCACTATCAACAATAACATATCCAGTGAAATCCCATAAAATAGGATCTGAGAAAGATAAAATGTACGCAGATCTTACCACCATCTCAAAGACAGAGAAGTTGTTTTTGGAAACCAATGAATGTAAGCCACACTTGTACTTTACACGCACATACACTTTTTTCTTAGAATAGCAATAACAAGTTTAATAATATTCTTACAAGTAAAATTCAAGAAGGGTGTTAAAAAAGATAAATTTTATTTTTATATTATGTGAGTTTATTTATGTTTGTAAGGCTATTGATTAGGCTTCTCGAGGTCATGTTAGAAGCTTCAGTACACGAGTGGATCATTCCAGTTCTCTGCGATTAGTGGTCGTCGGTTCTAAATTTCGGCTCGGTTTAATTCGATGGTTTTAAATATTTTTTAGGCAAATTAATAAAAAATAAAATGAGGATAAAGTATAAGATACTTAAAAATTTAAAATTGTATAGAACACTTATTGTGTTTAAAAAACTATATTAATTTTTGTCAAGAATTTGCGTCTCCAATGATTGTTTGAGGAAAACAAGTACGAAAACATCTTTTACATGACATAAATCTGCAAAAATATGGTTGAACCTCTCTTGGAAAATAATATTTCAAGTTAATTATATAAATTATAAATTTGTTGCTACTTTGACTTGTTTCATAAAAGATTTAATTGCTAATTAATTTATATATATATAATTTTATTTTTTGGTCTAATATATATATATAATTTTAAAAAATAAAATAAAAAACGTTTGGTTCTTCGGTGCACCGAAGTTTTGAGACCCCTACATCGAATCAAACAATCGAACTTTTAAAAAAACAACACCGACACCAAACCAAAACCAAAGAATAGAATTAGTTTGATTCAGTTTAATTTTTCAATTTTTCGGTATTTATATGTACGATGGAGAATTTCACTATATAACTAAGATTAAAAATATTGTTTAGGTATATTATCAGTATATCCAATAAATACTGAATTAATTTATTTATTTTTCTCGTGTTGCTTACGTCTTATCTTTTATAAAATTTTTGGCTCTATTTAGTACTATGTCAAAAGACACAAGTTCATAACATTCATCAATGCAAGTAAATATATTTATATTTATTTGATGAGTAAACAAATTTCCTTTTTAATTATGTTTGCAGTGTCAAGGGCAAAAAAAGAAACTATAGATAAAAGAAAGGAGTATTACATGTGAAGGGCATTTGCGTCTCGATGAAGTACTTCTTTTCTAGTGCTTTCATGCATGATATGCTCATGTGACCTTCTTGTATGATTCATGTGATTCTAAAGTTGCCCATTTTATCAATATCTATTGCACTCTAAGTTTTCCAATCTAGTGGTCCATTTTCAAATTCTTCTAAATTTCCGTAAATTACGTAACTGAACAAATATGTGATGTATTTATGATATATCATGATTAAATTGAAAGAATTATAATTTATAGTTATAATTAGAATTTTTTTGTTATTTTTTCTCCTCACCGTGCTCCTCTTCTTTCTCTCTCACACGCACACATACACACATATCTTTCTGCCCCTCTCTCACGGTATATATACAAATTATAATATCTGATTGTACAAATACAAATGATAAATGTCAATTATATAAATTCTCTTTAGTGATATAAAATGTGAATATATCTGTATTTGGATTCAAATTATATTCATTGATGTAAGTTGTATTTGTATACAAATTAAATGGTATTTATTGTTTCAATTTATTCATAGAAACAAATTGTATTCGTTACCATTTTATTCATTGATACAGATATACAAATATTATAGTTGATACATATACATATTAGTTATACATATATAATTATCTATCAGATATACAAATATCTATCATTGTTTTCGTTATTAGTCGTTCTTCCTTGTTTTTCCTTTCCTTTTCTTTGTTTTTGTATCTAGTTTATTCTGCTTATGAGTTTTTGAGACGAGGGTTCCCCGAAAAGCCTTTCTAACTCTATGAGGTAGTGGTAAGGTCTGCGTATATTTTTATTCTCCCCAAACCCCACTTGTGGGATTTCACTGGGTATGTTGTTGTTGTTTATCAGATATACAAATACAATTCATCTTTCTGCCCCCCTCTCCCAATCTCGCTCGCCTTTCCTTTCTCTATAACATGTAACTACAAACCGTAATTTTAACAAACTATAATTATTTTTTACCTTATTATATTTCAATTGTTTTCTCTGTTTGAAAAAATCCTTAAATATTGGAAGATGATTACATTTGAAACAAAATGCTTATAGAGATAAAATGAGGAAAGATGGCTTGAAATGTGGTTATGTCTGAAGTCGACCTCCAGGCACACCAAACCATAAATATAAAATATTATAATTGAACAAGATGAATCTTAAATCACATAAAAAGAAATCACTTAAAAACTTACTATATATACTAAGTGGAAAAATAGGATATAGTCGTAAAGAAATCCATTTGGATGCTGTACAAATTAGTTGTAAGCCTGTACCTAAGGTTTAGTCTAGGGTCATTTATTCTTGTTATAAAAGATATAGTATGACGGATTTAAAATAATCGGACTTTACTATAAATTAAATATTAATGACAAAATAATAAAAACTAAAAAAAAGAGAGAAAAACATCTGGCGCTAAAAAAGCAACATGTTTAGTGACAATTCATACAAACAATCTCAATTAATCTGAAATTAAAGCATAGTTATTGAAGCATCTATATATAATTACTACACTAGACCCTTCTAGTACTAATTAAATTAGTAGCTTCTTCATCGTCAAATTATTTGTCATTTAAAAAATTAACGATAAAATTAATTATTTTTCTTGTTTTTATTCTTAATAAGAATTATTGTTGAAGATGACAAGCACCTCAATAAAGTAAATAATTAATGAAGAATGATTATATGATCTCTAAACATAAATAAAAATTCTTTTTAATTAATTGTTTGTTTAAGAGACGATAAATAAGACTTGATCTTCTCTACCATCAAACTATGAGGGTCCAAATCACGCTAAACAATAGGTTAGAACATTATTATAAAAAAAATATTATAAATAATTTAAAACGAAAAAATGATATCTCTAGTCTAGACTATATATATATATTAATTCGGCCATCCATAATCCTGTTTCCCCAAACCGAATGGGAAAATTTGTAATAAATGCGATATCGTAAAATTTACTACTCTACTAAATAATCAATGGTTTGGTGCTTGTGATTATACCTTACTCTCACTAGAATTCACAATATTTTAATTAAATAGTAGTACGACAATTTGGGACATGTATTCATCATTAGTAGGTAAAATAAAAAAACAAGCTACAAGGTTTGCTGGATAAAATTAAATAAAGTGATAACAATGTGAAGATTGTCAGAGAATGGACCCCTACACATCATGTGGGTTATAATAATTATCAAAAATAACTAAAAATAAAAACTGCCTCTTCTCTTCCACGTTGTCACCTGCAACTAAAACTTCCAACACACACAATGAACAAAATTCAAGATTCCTTAAAAGTCATCTTTAAAATTTAATCTACTTTTTAAGTGTATATTATTGTTAATATTATCCTTAAACTCATTAACGTAAATTGTTATCTTTCATTATCCTTAAAACGTTATTTCTTCTTACCGGCCATCCCACCTCCCAAAAAATATTTGTATAAATAATCGATCGGAGTTCATTTCATTGGTTACTTCTTTGGTTCGATATGTATTGATTATACATATTTTGTTAATGAGTTACTCATTACTTTTAGTTGAATTGATTGATTGAACGATTATACTCGCAAAATTAAGATTCTCATTAAAGGGGCTTAAATTTTGAAGAACTAGACTCAGTGACGGAGCTAGACGGACTAATCAAAGGGGGTTCGACATTTATTATATATATATAAAATGTTATCTTTTCATATATAAATAGCATAATTATTATGTGACTCCCACCCACTTACTAGACCTATGAACTAGCTTAAATGAGTTCAACATCAATTGTATATAATTATTTTTAACTATGTATAAATAATATAATTTTTTACTAAAAAAAATCGAATGACCTCCTAATCACAAGATAACTCTGACCCTAAATAACTATTTATATTAATTATTCAAGAATAAAATGCAAATAATACTATGTCAATTGATCAAGATTCAAGACTAGGCCATGTAAACCAAACAAGGGGTCCTTATTAAAAGGGGAAAAGAAAGAAACGAATCGATTCACATCGCTATACACTGAAATTAACTAGGGGAATATAGAATATTGTCCAACAGTACTACTACATATAATTCAATACAAGTGCACAGTAGAAATTTTGTGTTTTCTTCCTTTTGATTTTGAAAAATTTATTGATTGGATTAATTTGCTGAGAAAAAGATTTAGTTGCTTTGTGAAAAATCTAGTATATCAAATACAATATTTAATTATTACAATATATATACATTCATTTAAATGACATCTCTGACTCATTTGGTATCAATAAAAATATTTTTGGACTAAAGTATCATTGACAAGGACGTTTTTGGACCAAAGTATAAATCAAAGACATTTTTTACCCTTTTCCATCAGTATCAGGACATTTTTTATCTATTTCTGATAGTACAAGGGCATAAATAACCCAAAATATAAACAAAGAATATTTTTTATCTTTTCTGATAGTATAAGGATGTTTTTGACCTTTTTCATATCCGTAATCTCACACTTTTTCCATAAAAAAAAAAAGTCTAGGCCTTCGTATTATCATGTGGTTTACTGTTTGTATCAAATGAAATAATTATAATGTAATTTCTAAAAATTCATATATTAGAGTAAGAATATATATTAACTAATTATATTTATGCATTAGTCGATTTTATTAAATATCGGGTAAAACTTTTTTTCTTTTCCTTACTAATATTTATCTTCTTCCTTTTCTTTTTTCTAGAAAGGAAAATGTAAATTAAATAAATTATAGGCTTGGTCTACAAATTAAAGTCTGTGCTAATTAGCTCCATTTTAGTCATTACCAATCGTGCTAGTATTTTTTGCTATTTTACCTTGCTATAAGTTACTATTAAACACTCGTTAAAATTAATTAATATTTCTAATAATAATTAATAAAAAAAAGTAAAGGTAGAGGTAGGTAAATTTGTTTTAAAATAAGGAGTGGTTGAGCTTTTGGAATTGATGTCCTAAGGAGGTCAAACCAAAATTGACACGTCCAACAAATTTGCCTTTAATAATTTCTTATTATATTCTATATAATATTAAGAAATTAAAGCCAAAATTTTTGGCTAAAATTGAGACTTTTGTTAATCCAATTAGAATTTTGTAAATTGATCTGATTAAATTATGACCCGTATTTTTCGTTAACTCGTTATTTTTCGTAATTTTAACTCAATTCATCATTGCTAGGGCCTACGGGCGCCTATATTTCTGTTTCGCCAACCTTGATCGAAAAAAGAGAGATAATTTCACAAATCTTTCTTGATATAATTTTATTTTATTAACAAATACTTTTCTCGTAATTTTGAATATTACGCATACTTTCTTTGTTTCATGTTTAGGGTAATAAAGCTATTTTAGGACCAAAAAATTGACAAATATGCCACTCATTGCCAAGTTTCTTTTTTTCTTCTTATTTTCAGTAATAACACTAACATATTTTATTTATTTTTTTGTTTATTGAATACATGAACTTTGTTTATCGCATGCCACTAAAATTTTCTCAATTTTTTTAACGCTAAACTAATGAAACTAAGAAGTTTTGAAAAGATAAAAAATAGTTTAAAAGTTTTTATGTGCTATTTTTTTAAATATTTATTTATGTTTTTATGGTAAAAATTGTATTAGAAGAAATTGAGTATAAAACAATATCCATAAAAAGATTGTTCCATTTGTGCTTCTTCTTCCATAATAATTTTCATGTCATTGTTTTTGTTTTAGAGCTTACATTTTGTATTAGTGATATGGAATTGCTTCTCATTCTTTCTTTTTTCTTTATTGAAAGAATTGGATTTGGATTATTTGATTTTGGTAAATTCAAATATAAAATATGTATAAATACAATTTAAAGAATTTGATAATCTTAGTAAATTAAGTACATCCAATTCTAAAGTATTTTTTAAAAAGATAATTTTGTGTTACAAATTAAAGAAAAGCATATAATGAAGATCTAAGAGGTATACTTGTCAAATATTTTAGATTGAAAAATAATTTTATTATACCGAGGATGTGTTTGGTATGGAGGAAAATAATTTCTAATATTTTAAATATGAAATAAGAAAGATACATATAATATTCAAACCATAAGAAAATATGTATTATAAGACAAAACCTCAAAGGGAGGTTTATGAAATTTATAGTTTCCTCCCTTGCGTTCTTTTCTTTTTCCTTATTTGTCTTTTTTACTTTTTTTCTTTTTCCCCCTATTTTTATACTTTTACTGTTACGATAACTATTAATTATTATTATTATTATTGTTGTTATTGTTGTTGTGACTTTATTATTAGTGATATTTTTATCTTTTAATGGAATATTTAAATTAAATATATTTATTTTATTTTATAATAATTGAAAATGATAAGTTTATGAAATAGTAAGGGTTTATTTAAAACTCTTTTGCTTATGAATTTTTATTTTTAAGCTAATAGAAATCTTTTTTTATCTTTTTTAAAAATTTAATGTATTTTCAAATTCAAATACCTTTTATTAATTTAATATATTTTGAAATTCAAATACCTTTTATTTATCTTTTAATTCAAAAGTTTTATTATAGTATTTATTAACTTTGTGTTAAAAGTTATTAAGTGGCTTGTCAATAGTTTGTCAATTGACTTAATCATATTACAAACTACTCTCTTCAATTTATTATAAATATAGATGGTTAAAAATATCTTCGATATATTATAAATGGTTTTAAAATGTTCTTTTTTCATTTGTTGGATCAAATTTGTCTCTCTTTTCACTTGTTGAGTTAAAAATGCCAAAATCAATTAGAAATAGTTCAAATGTATCATCATTTAATCTAAAAATATGTTTATTAGCTATCAAATACTAGTTAATATGTCCATGCTTCTCGCGATATTAAAATATTTTATATTTTATCATATTAAAATATTTTTATCCTTCAAATTTGAATAACCTACGTCTCAATTTTTAAATTCATTTTACTATTATTAGCATCTTAATTTTTTTTATTACTTAACAATTTGACTTTTAAAGCTACTGAGCTTTTAGTATAATTTATGTTAATTGATATTATTTTTATAATTTATCTTAAGAAATATCTTAAAAGAAAAAATATCTTAACAAAAATTATCTTTTTGAAGGCATACATGTCCAATGGAATTCCTCATTTTTGTGACTAAAACAATATTTTCAAATAACATACATTCGGATAAGTTTAACTTTAGTTCATATACTTTATTATTTAAAATAAATATTTTTATTAGAGAATTTTTTATTTAATAAGTAGAAAGGGAAAATAAATTTAAACCATTTTTAATAGGTTAAAGACATTTTTAATCTAATAGGTGAAAGGAAAGGTAAATTTGAAGCAATAGGTGGAAATAAGGATATTTTTGAACCATTTTGAATACGATAAGAATATTTTTGAAATTTTTTCATGTTTATAATCACTCATATATGAATAACACTAGTCCGATTAATTTTAATTTGTGTCGCGTGATATATTTTTTTTAAAAAGAAACATTTTTACTAGATAGCAAAATAATGGATTCAACATACAACAACAACAACATACCAGTGGTACAACAATGCACAAGTGGATCTGTGGAAGGTAAAATGTACGCAGACCTTATCATTCTCTAATAGAGATAGAGGAATTATTTCCGGAAGACTCTCATCTCAAAATATCAAACCCCAACATAATGAATCATATTCATTTGGCAATTGGTTTTATCGTGAAAATGTATTCATACTTTTCCTTTCATGTGGATCTTAAAATCATAAATGTGGCTAATAACAATTTTATTCTCATCTTATTAGTGTGAACTCCTCTAAGTATAGGAAAAAGTCTTCTACAAACTGCATTACTAGTGGATGACCTCATTTTGGAATCACTAAAAATATAGCTTTAGGAAAATTCTTTTTTATATTCTTTTATTTTATTCGCTTCAATCACTTCTGAATCAAGGATCAAAGATCAAAAGATCTAGAGATAGCATCGGTCCATCATAATTGCATCCCTGCAAAAATCTGATCTAATTTCTTTCAAGTCGATATCCAGTAGCTCTAGTAGTAACATAGAGAAGATCATAGAAAAACGAAAGTTATATACTTAACTAGACGTTTCTCTCGATAAGTAAAATTATATGTTTATCAAATTCTTAAATATATACCATGAAATATTTTATTTTATCAATATTTAATTATTTATATATACTCCATTATGCAAAGACATAGATTAAAGAATGGATCCAACACAGCATGTGGTTATAATGACCCCACCCCCACCCCTCTCTTTTACCAACCTATCACTGCAAATCAAACTTGGAAGACACAAAAACTAAAAAAAAGAAAAAGAACATAACGAACAAAATTCAAGATTCTTCCAAAGCAGCTTTAAAGTTTAATGGCCCCTTCAATAAATGTGCATAATTTGTAATCTTGATCATTAGTAACTTTATCCTTAAAACTGATTAACATAAAGTAGTAATTATCTTTTCACTAAGTAAACCTCTTCAAAAAGTAAAAATCTTTGTTAAAAAGCTAAATCTCCTTCCCACCCTACCTCTATTTGACGTGGCAAGTGCCTATTGATCAAGATTAAACAAGAAAAAAATGAAAGGGATACACATTCCTAGATTGAAATATTGTTGTAATAATGAATTTTAATGTTTTTCTGTAAATATTAAAATTTAAATACATTTTCGAGTTTTTTTGTTTTTCAACTTTAATTTTAAATATTAAAAAAAATGTAAATGCACCCTTGGGTGGTGGGTAGGGAAAACAAAACTGTTTTCTAATTGGTCGAGAATAAAATAGAGGAGATGGTAAATGGGCACAATAATGAAAATTGTCACTTGCTAACAATAATATATAGTTTGGGATTAATGATTTGATTTGGTTTAGGACGAGTGCAAATCATGATATATGCAAAACAGTTATGGTTTAATTATCTCAAATAATTTATTTTAATTATATTTATAAATGAAAGGAGTGTCCCACCAATCACCATGGACATTGATGAATGACCAAAATGGGAGAGTTGGTGGGAAACTAGGAATAGGGGGTTGGTTGTTTATATAAAACACAATTAAACATTTCCTATTGTTTTATATATATTAAAGTTTATTTTAAAGACATTATATTACTTGTCTTAGAGCTAAGGACGTGTGTGGGGATTAGACGCTGTTTGTTAGGTGAAATGATGATCACTCTACCTCCCATCAATTAAGAAATTTACCTAGGAAATCATATAATTTTAATATATAATAGAGATTTTTTATTAAAATAAATCTGATCTAATATGTTTTAAGATAGTATTATGCAAAATTATTTTTATACTTAGTGTAATATATTTATATTAAATGTATAATTTATTTTTAAATATATAATGCATTTTTTAAATTGCATTGCTATAGATGGTATATACTTTTTAAATATGGTATATCTAGATAATAAGTAAGTAATATATTTCCAAGCAATAAATATTTTATAAAATGAAATTTAAAAGGTATAATTATCTCAATTTAAAATTAATGAATTATAGCTTTCTATAATGTGAGTCCAAATTTCTTTTTTTCTGTAGACACTTGTATATATAAAGAAATAGGGGAAATTAAGATTTTAAAATTTGAAAAATTGATATGGTAGAGTGAATTTAGGATATACATTAGTAAAATGTAAGATAAGAGAAAATAATAAGTAATTTGTATAAAAGTGAAGAAAGGCGAAAGAGGGGAGTTATAGTTGGATACAAAATGAAGGAGTGGAGCCCCGACATTCATAGTCAATAAAACATTAATTGCAAATCATAATTAGTTGTAACTATAACTGTATTAAGTAATTCATTTATAAATATTTGTTTCGTTACGTAATTTTTTCTCTATATCAACATTCTAATTAAGTAAACAGAATGAGTTTTATTGAATATTTGGATCCGCAAGATAGACAAGTGAGAACATCTTACACTTTCTTATCTTTTGCTAGTTGTTTTAGTTTGGTCTAGAGAAATAGAAAAAGTGGTTGACTTGAGGGGGAAAATGAATTGAGTGTTGTATATAAAACTGTTTTCTTCCATCATTAGCTCAAGTTGATCATGAAACTATGTTAAGTTGATGTTATAAGTATTGTATAGTGGGTTGATTATTCAAAAAAAAAATTGGGATAATTACCGTGCAACGTCATTCGGCCAAAATAATTATAAAAAAAATAGTCATCGTTGTATAAGTATGTATAGTTAGTATATATTTTATGTATAGTCAAGCTATATTAAGTTTTCGAGTGTATTACATTGTATATTTAGTGTATAACTCATGTATAAGTAATCTACATTATATAGTTAGTGTATACTTTCTATGAATTTTGGCAAGTTATATTGTATAGTCATACATATATATATATTAATAATTTTGGGCTATTTTTAATGCTTAAAAAAACAATTAAATATTGATTGTACAGCTAGATTTTGATAGTTTCTCAACTTTAATTTTCTTTATCCTTTCACTTTTTTTAATCTCGATATTATGATAGATAAACGTTGCATTACATTTTTTATCTCCTTAGCTTTTTCATGTGTTTACTTCATTATATTTATTATCCGTTTTAATAGTATTTTTGCTTTGCAACTGATGCTTTAAAATTACAACAATTGTTTTTCATTCTAATTGTTAGTCTATATCTTCTTCTTCTTCTTTTTTTCTGCTGTTAGGGCTGAAATATTTGAGTTTAACCTCCTCAGATCCCATTTGTGGCATTCACCGGATATGTTGTTATTGTAACTGATGCTTTAACTCATTTTGGGGGAATAAAGTTGCAGCAAACTCTAATAAGTCCCTCACCATGCCTTGCTGAATGCTGATATAAGGTCAAGTGTTCACCGGTGGTTACTCTCAAACATGATACGTGAAAGCCAAAAACAATCTACTAGACAAGCCAAATAGAGTGAAACAATCTAAATTTGACACTGCATTTCTGCAGTTATGAAATTCACATAATATATACTGCATTTCTGCAGTCATGAAATTCACATAATAGTGTTTAGATAAGAACAAATTATCTAAAAAAGAATGCACAGCATTCCAGGTATGGAGATGTACAGAGTGAGATAATATTTCTCCCTTTACAGTATGTTACTTATCAAATTAACCTTGAGACTTCCATTCTCAAGAACCTATACTGAGACACAAAAAAGAGCGGTTATGATCAAGGTGGGAAGATGGTGTAAAAGATGTTACATGTAAGCAAAAGGGAAATCTAAGTTGCTCTACAACTATTGATCCTTACCATAATTTTCTATGATGACGGAAAAACCTTAGCACCCATAAACTATTGATCAACTGATATAAGTTTGTATAAATGTGACCACTATAGATCCAGTTGAGAAAATGTTGTGTGGTGCTTGACCAATGTCTTCTCATCGTCGTCATCAAAATCAAGTCCCTCTTCCCTGTAATCCATTTCAACAATGATTCTGTCTTCAAGGTTCTCTTGGAGTTCAGATGACTTGAGCTGTGAATATTGTCGAGTTGCTGGAGAAGTATCCAAGGCAATGGTTTGCATCTCTGATTCGATCAGTGCTTCCATTTGAGCTCGCTCCTTGTCTCTTGGATAGGTGCAATAGAGAAAAGAGTAAATCACACAACATAGAGCCATTGGAGTTCCGATGGAAGTAAACAGCGCTTGTGCCAAAGCTTTAGCATTTTCTCTGTCTGTAGCAATACTTTCAGTACCTTGAGGAACTGGTTTATAACCATAGACATTCTGAGCCAGTAGTCCAACAACAGGGGGAGCAAAAGACGACAATATAGATTCAAATGATCGGTCCAGAGCATATATACTGGTTCTTGACTTCTCACGGACAATTTCTGCAAAAATTGGACTGTTGGCACTTCAGCATAATATGAAATGGACATTCAATACTGAAAATGCACGATGAATGCTGACTAAAAAACACTAAAAGCAGAGAAATGGACAATAGAATTCTTGTAAGAAGATCATTACTTGTTTGTAGCTGGAGCATTCCAAGATATGCAGAACCCTGTAATAAACAGGACCAGACCATGTATGAATGCTGCAGAAGGATTATCGGGCAAAGCCAGCAGAAGGATAGCTGATAGGGGGATTGCTGATGCTGAGCTTATTTGAGCCAGAATTATCCTGCCACAATTTGGTAGATGTTGGGATAACATGTCTCCCATCCTACCTCCGAAGAGTCCTCCAATTGAACCGCCTACCACAAACAAGCCAATTAGAACAGCAGTCTTCTCATGGGAAAGTCCAGTAAGCTCTAACCACATTGGGGCGAAGGACAAAGCCGACCAAGGAAAAGAACCAGTAACACCCTGAGCTACAATAATCTGGAAGGATCGAATCTTTATGACCGATTTTACTTCTTGAATGAGACCTTGCACTTCTGACTTGAAGGATTTACGAGGACCTTCATTAGTAGCTTTCAGATGGCCATCTGGGAAGTGAGGATCATTTGCAAATAAGCGAACCAAAATACCAATGATAACACTGACAATCCCAACAAGATGAAATGCGAGCCTCCAGCCAGGAATTCCCAAAAAAGTAATGGGCGCTATCATTAAGGAAAACAATCCACCAATTATCGAACCAATATTGCTAGTAAATTGTAGCCATCCAAATGCCATCCCACGTTTGTCATCATCAGTCGAGTCAGCTACAAGAGATTGAATAGCAGGTGCAACTATGGCAAGGCCTATCCCATTCAAAGCTCTCGATACTGCCACCTTATCAAGAAAACATCATAACTTTAGCAAAGCCTTTCTTCACAAACGACCCAAACATTCTACTTTGTACGATATGATATTTAACTGGACGTTTTAACTTTTAATTCAACTTATATACGAGTAATGATAATAGTAAAACTAAGATAATGATCAAAAAGTTAATGTCAAAGGTTTAGAAACTCTCAAATATAGAAAAAAGTGACAAAATCAGATAAGTAATTTTTTAATTGACAAATTAGTGCGAAATATCCTGTCACTGCCACAGAGATAACTTAAACAAGGATAAACAGTAACAACAAAATAGTATGGTACCTTACATGCTGTGATATTGTCCGTTTTGGGCCAAGCCCTCACGGTTTCTCCAAAAGGTCTCATACCATTAAGAGAATCCTACACCTTATACATAGGTTCTTTCTCTTTTCAACTTCTGATGTGAGAATTAGTTCGCACATCCACCAGAGAAGTCATTGGATATTGCTACCAGCGACTTACAATAACTGGCTCCAGGTAGAGGCTGCAATCATGAGTGGCAAGAGGGAAGCAAGTACAGGGAGGGGTAACATTGAGGCAGTGATCACTTCGAATCGACTGTCCAACAGTGGCATACTGGGCAAAGAGATTACAACAACAAGATACCCAGAGAAATTCCACAAAGTAGGGTCTAGGGAAGGTAGAGCATACATAGACCTTACCACTACCTTCTGAAGATAGAGAGGCTGCTTTTTTGAAAGACCCTCGGCTCAAATGTATCCGCCCCAAGGAAAAAGAAAAAAAAATGGATGTAGAATAACGGCTAAAACGAAGAGTCATATCAATTCTACAAAAAAAAAAAAAGCAAAATAATCGAAGATCAATAACAACACAACCATAATAGTACGGCTATACCTATTACAAATCTAAAACCGTCACAAGGCAAAACAACATTCTACCCCTACTTACCTTCTACCCCAATGCATGACCTCTACGTCTTTCTATCTAAGATCATGTCCTCGATAATATGAAGTTATACTTCTCTGCAATACTTTTTCGATCTACCTCTATCCCTCCACGTAACCCCTATATCCAACCTATCACATCTCCTAATTGGAGCGTCGACACACCTCTGCACAAACCATCTCATTCTCGCTTCTATCATCTTATCTGCCGCAGAGGCCACACCCACCTGCTCCTGAATAACCTCATTCCTAGTTTTGTCACTCCTAATATGTCTACACATTTATCTCAACATCCTCATCTTCACAACATATATCTTCGGAACATTTGAGTTATTTACTAGCAATACTTCACCCCATATAACAAAGAGCTACTAACCACCATTGGCAAAGAGGCTTTTTTTTTCTCCAGTAAAAAACGTTCAAATGGGATAGGCATATTCATAATTCTAACTTAAATCAATTTGTTTCCCTAGAACGCTATTCACATATATACATTAATCCACAACATTGAAATAGAACCAAGAAGTTGAAAACCGTGAAAAGACGAAAATCCCACTTAACACCAAGATTAACTACACTCAAATCACATAACTAACAATACCAAAAAGAAATTTCCAAATTACAAATACTATATTCAGGCACACATTTGACAACAACAGAAATGAGAGTAGCTGGTAAGCAAACCTGCGCGAAAGTTGAAGAGAAAGCAACAAGAAAAGTGGCAGCAGCCCAAAGAAAAGCACCATAGGCTATTACATGTGCCCGATTGTGACGAGCAGCAAGGTAAGCTGCAAGAGGGTAACACAGGGACTGAACCATGGAACGGAAAAGCGTGAGTGAGCCCAATCTCGTTGGATCAGCATGAAGTGCTTCACCAACTTCTTTATACACACCAGGTAACAAAGATTCGTCGGCCCTTTCCATAATTCCGGCCAAATTCACCAGCACAAGTGTCAGCGTTTCTGCCTTCATTTCTGTCTGGTCATTCACAAAAGATCTTGATAAACCCCAATTGCCAATTTGATGGAGTACTAAAGGATTAGCTGACAAAAATTGCCACTTGCGAGGAAGAAGTGGATATTGGATCGGCTTGGTGACTAAATTTTCCGGCCAATTTCATAGTAAAGTCTTAAATATTTCCGACATTAGGAAACAGTAGTCCACGATACCTGGATATTCTATTCAATTTTATACTTTATTCGTTTTATTTTACTTGATGTTTTCTTTTCTTTCAAATCTTTTTTTAAATATTACAAAAATAATATCATTAAATTATCTTTATATATATTTTAAATTTTAATTTCATATTTAAAAAATTAAAATAATTAATTAATTATATTTTAAAATGATACATTTGTCATATCATAAACTACAATCTTAAAATGTGTATGATTTGACTTTTAAAATGTAGCGATACAACTAAAAATGAACCCATTTTGTTTGGTCGAACAAAGTGGGAATTCGTCTCTTAACTTGCTTGTCAAATTGTGGAGCCTACAATAACCGACTTCCTATCTTGTTGGATCCCTTCACAATAGTTGGTTTAGTCTTTTGATTTATTTGAAAAAATTAAGTTTATACATTTTTAAATTAATTTTTTATATTCATATAACTTCTTGTATTTATGTCTTATATTATTAAAATTCACATGATGATGTCAATGTTCATTCTATATAATACTAATAAGGTGTCAATATACTGATAGAATATCACAGAGGATTAAATTTATTCTTATATAATATCGATATTGTATAAATATATCTGTAGAGTATCACAAAGAATATATTTTCATACTAATTTAGAGTTTAATAAATAAATTTGTGACTTTTGATAATTTTCTCTTTATTATTTTATTATTTTTTTAAAAAAATTCAAATACCTATAGGATATCAATATACCGATGGAGTATCACAGAGAATTAAGTTCAATCTTATATCATATCGATATGATATTAATATATCGACGAAATATCACAAAATATATTTTCTAGTAATTTAAAATTTAATAAATAAGTTTGTAACTTTCTCTTAATTGTTTTATTTCTTAAAAAAAAATTAAAACTATATGATATCGATAGGGTATCAATATACCGATGGAGTAATACAGAGAATCAAACCGATATGGTATCAATATACCAATGGAGTATCACAAAAAATACATTTTTTACTAATTTAGAGTTTAATTATTTCTTATTTATGTCTTAGAAAAAAGAGTTCAATCTTATATGATAGTGATAGAGTATGAATATACGAAAAGAGTATGACTGAGGATTAAGCCTATCATATATGATACTCATATAGTATCAATATACCGTCGGAGTATCACGGAGGATTAATCCATAGCTATCATGCTGACATCATCGCTGAATAAAAGAAGGGAAAAGTGTGGTAAGAGAGTAAATAGTTCGGGTCATAGGTCCATTAAGAAAAAATAATTGAAAAAATTACACGGATAAACAAATATATACTAGTTAATTAGCTATAGTTTGAATTAACTATGGTCACGACAAATATTTAACTGTAATTACAATTTGAGTTTTGTATAATTTGTGTGATTTATACGAACGTTGTGCGCGATTATACAAAAGTTGTGCATGAATCAAATTATATAGCGAAATATACAAACATTATGAATTGTATAGCGAGTTATCCAAATGATGTGCAGAATTGTATAGTGAAATATACAAACGCTATATAAAAATTGTGAATTGTATGGCGAATTATACAAACGTATACAAATGTTGCGTGAATTATACAAACGTTGCTATAACTATAGTTACAAAAGGTAATTATCCAAACTATAGGTATGGAATATAATTAAGGTATTTTTGAGTGGCTATATGTGAAAATTCCTCTAAATAATTTGAGTTGAATCCAATTTAAGTAAATAGTTTCACGTTGGGTATATTTTATGAAGTTTTTCCTTATTAAAATGACAAAAAATCAGACAATGAGATAAATATATGATATATATTTATTATATAGAATTACAGTTTAAAAGTATTGTGATTCATAGTTATAGTTTGATTTTATAACAATTTTTTTCCTTCTCTCTCCCTCCTTCCCTCCCTCGCGTCTCAATTCTCTCCTCTCTTGCCCTCCTCCCCCCTCGCTACAATACAAACATGATATAATTATTTACGATATCTATAAATCAATTGTATCTATGTTGCCTATCTCCTCGTCCTCTCAAATCTCGCTCGCCTTTTTCCTCCCTCTTCCTATCTCCCATACCCCTCTCCTTCTTCTAGTAGTTAGGTTTTGCTATGCTTTCATGATACAATGCTCAGTTAGATATACAAATCAATTATATCTATTTTCTCTATCTTTCTGTTCTCGCCCACCTCCCAATCGTGTTTGCTGCTCTCCTTTTTTGAAAATGTAGCTACGAAACATAATCAAACAAATTATAGGTAAAAGAGAGGAAGTTTGACTTTAAATTTGTCATTATTTTGGGCGTAAAATGTATTTAGGGGGCATATCTTGATCAAAGTTGGGCCTAATAAGATACCCAGACTATGGATGTTGTTTCCAGATAGGCCTCCCAGCTTTGACCCAAACATCAAAATAGACAATCCACGTAGTCCACTTTTCTTCACTGTCATGGGCTTGTGTGGACTCTAGAGCCCAACAAATTGAAACCAATCCTAACTTGTTTTTATCTTAGGCTTTAATGATGGTGAATTGCAAAATGTGACGTTTGTCTGTTATCAATTCTTCTTTATACCAATATTGAGAGGTATGTTAGCTTCCCAAATGCCCAGCAACAATTTTGGAATAATTACACAATTACATAATATATTTTATCATAATTTTTAATAATTTCTATCGTTCTAAAAAAGTATAAAAATCTCCTATTTCTACCCTCTCTCTCTCCAACTTGCAGATACATAGATTATAATTTCTCACTTCTCTTTAATTTATACTAATTTCTCTCCTAATTTTAAGTATTCTAATCAATATCTATATAATCATCCTATTTTTCAGTTGTCTAATCAATCTTTTCACGATTAATTTTAATTTTAAATTTGTTATCATTATTTTCAAACTAAACAAAAAGGGAAAAAAATTGAAAAGTCTCCAATTTTTCAGCCAAACCCTAGTGTCATCCATTTTTCATCATCCTCTTCATAGCAGTCGTCCATGTTCAATCATTGATACATATTGATTCTTCACCATCATTTAACTTTGGTCTTACCCAGATAGCATCTAGTAGTAAAAATATTCCTCAAACTGAAGTTGTTCAACCAACCACAAATGTTCCTTGTTTCGAAGTTTCATACCGACACCATTTCGATTCTAAAGATGAGGGCTTTCATGAAAATAGATAAAAAAAAAATGAATGATCCATTATTGGTCGAGAAATCGCAAGAAAATGATCCATCATTTTATTTTGGTGATGATTCCCAAAATCCTCAAGGTGTCTCCATTGAAAAGGATTTACCAGTTGATATTTACAAAATAATTTCCTTATTTTTTAGAATGATAGATACTTGATATTTAAAATTAAGTGTTGTTTTTAATTACTTGATACTCTAAGAAGGAACGCTAGTACTTGATACTCAGTAGTTTGATAAGCACAAACATTCCTTCTTAAAGTATCAAGTACTTAAAGCAACATTTAATTTTAAATATCAAGTATCTATCATTCTAAAAAATAGAAAAATTCTTAATCAAGTATCAACTACCCATATCAAGCATCTAATTTTAAGTATCAAGTATCTATTAGACAAAAAACATAAAACTTATGTCAGGTATCAATTATCAGTAGTTTGTCCTTCTTAAAATATCAAGTACCTAAAACCAACACTTAATTTTAAGTATCAAATATTTTTTTTCAAAACACGAATCTCCATTTTCAAAGTCTAAAGTCCCAATCACATCAGCATCTTGATATGATACCGCAGCACAAATAATCGACCCATTGATACCTTCAAACATCTGCATATCAAGAACATCTAAATCAAACGTATCTTTGCATAATGGATACTTTCCAAACTATCCTTCGTAATCAACCTCAGATTCTTATTTTTCTAGAATGAAATAGCAAAATTGATACGTTCATATCTTCTCTTCGATAAACTTCTTGAAAATTGAATTTAATCTGCAATTTGTGATTTCTTGAAAGTAATTTCCAGAATTTTTGAAGTTTTGAATTTGATTCTGTTACACATGTATAACGTCTCTCCCACGTCGCCGTTGAAATCTGAATCTATTCTTCAATTTTGTGATTTCTTGAAAGAAAATTTTCGACCTTTTAAATTTTTGAAGTTGTTTCTATTGCGTATACATAGCAATTGAAATTACTGTCACCAACGTTATACCGTAATTAATGGGTGATTGGATTTAATTTTCTGTTCAGCCTCGTTTTTAGCGTAACTGATTGAGTTTATTCTTTTTTTTTCCGACATGTATCAATCACTTATTAAGGTATCAACACACCTAATAAATATGAGATTTTAAGTAATTTAGAAAAAAGTTGACATAAAAAGAAATTAACCTTATACAGTATGAAATTTGTAAAATTTTTACAAAAATTTTATCAACCAAACAAATGGGATAATTACATCCATAGGCCATTGAAAAAATTTCTTTACATAAAAAATAAGCTCATCTTTTTTTTTTTACTAAAAGTAGTCTTTCAGCTATTTTCGCTTGCCACGTCAGTTAGTCACTTTTTTTTTTTTTGACTTCTCTTTTTCTTATTGGGACTTGGGCATCTATTCCTCTTTTTTATTTTTTAAGTAATGGGTATTTAGCATCATTTTTTATTTGGCCATTTAGTCTTTTTTTTTTTGATTTTTTTAACATAAAAAAAATATAATATTCAAATTTTTTTATTGCTATTTTTTAAAAAGTTTTTCCCTTTTGACATCGTTTCACTTCTTTTGTGAAAGAAAATAAATATTTATATCGTTTTATTATTTTTTATTTATTAAGATGGAGAATGCATGATAGTTAAATAAATATCAATATCGATACATTACATAATTATTTATACAATATTAATACACGATTATGCATTATTTATTTAATGTCGATACATTACATATGTATTTATATAATATCGACACATTTGTATCAATATTGATACACATTTACATACTATTTATATTATATCGATACATGCTTATACATAATTTATACAATGTTGTTTTATTATATAACTATATATACAATATTGATATATGTTTATACACTTGTATACAAAATTGATACATGAAAAAAAATGAAACAATTTTATTTGAAATTTTTTCTATATATATAAAAAAGCCATAAAAAAATAAAAATAAAATATTTTTTAATAAAAAATAATGTTGCCCAAGAAATACATCAAAAAGTTTTATTTTTGAAAAAGTATTTTTTTTATATAAAAAAATTACATCAAAATAAAAATAAAATAATTTTCTATAAAAAAAAGAGAAAAAACACAGCATTATCTATGCTGAGCCATGATTTTCATGAACAACTTTTTGTAATAAAAAAAAATATAAATTATATATTTGATAAATATTTTACTTTTGTGTATATATATGAAATTTCTCCAAAACAAATTTGAATATTAATAAAATTGGGCCTGAAAAGTTAAAGCCCAGTGGAGTTGGATGAGAGGTGAGGGTCGTTATCGTAATCAATTGCGGGAATCGTGCGGTGGTACGGCCCTGTGGAATAGTGGGCCGCCAATCCCTATCCTATTCTACTTCCTACAAAGGTAGGCCCACGCTCTCGAAAAGACATAAAGAAGAGGGGGGGTGAGGTGATGCGCACTTTTGGAACAAAAGTTTTTTTTTTAAAATTCATGTACTCTTATACTCGTTTTGGTAGCTGGTTAAAGTTATACAGATATTAAGAAAAAATAAAGGCAAAATGAATATTTTAAGAAAGGAAGAAAGATTATTAAAATTTGTGATGTGAAATAAATCATAGATATTTGTATGACTAGAAATTATTTTATTAATGACAAAATAAATACTTTAAGATTAAATTATTTTTTCCTCCGTCACATTATATGTGACAACCTTTGACTTGACATAGTGTTTAAGGAAAAAAAGAAAGACTTTTAAAATTTATCTAAAATAATTCTTAGTTATTTTTGTGGCTGAGAATCATTTCACGAGGGTAAATGAGAAATTTAAAGTTAAATTATTTTTAATTAAAGTAAAATGACATTCTTTTTAGAACAGACTAAAAAAGAAAAGGAGCTACATAAAATGAAAAAGACACTATTAAATGTATAAATATGTCTCTTTTTTTTTGAATTATTAAAAAGGAAAAAAGTCATTAGGCGGTATAAATGGAGTATTATTATATGCATAGATTAGTTATTTATAAATTATTTATTCTACTTTTTTATTCTATATAAATTTTCTAATAATCTATACATGCATTATTAATTTAAAAATAAAATTTTTGATACATATATACATTTAATTTATGATCACAAAAAGTTTAAAACCATTGAAAAATTAAAAAAAGAGGTATTTTGGGAAAGCCCATAGTATGGCTTCCTTGAATGGCGGCTTTAGTCCGCTGGGCCGTCGCTCTCACCGTAATGAAAGCATCTTATGTTAAATCTGCCTCATTAAACGCTTTGATTAGAATTTAAAACGGATTAAATTAATTATTTTTATTTTAATTTATCATATGTTTTTGTTGAGAATATGAATTAAAATTAAGATGTTTTTTCCTACTATAATCATAAATTATTTTTTCTCAAAGAAAAAGGTGAGATATATAACTTCAATTGTAATTGCAGGATATAATCCTCATTATAATTTCAAAATAACCTAATTTTCATTCAAATCTTGCACACTTCAATTTACTAAACTGTTTTTTAGATAATATGATCTAATATATTTAAACGGTCAACAATCTACTATAATTAATACTTATCATTTTATATTTTTCTCGCATTGCTCTCTTTTCTTTTTGGCATATCCCAAAAAAAATATTAGGTTATTCTAATTGAAGCAATTTAACTTTTAAAAAAATTTCTTTTACCGTTAATGAAACGATTCTCAATCACACAAATATCTAAGAATGATTTTATGTCACAAGTTTTAAAAGACTTTTTTTTATCCTTAAATGTCAAAGAGTGTCACATAAAATGAAACGGAGGAGGTAGTAAACACGCTCTTCAATATGCATGCCATAAACGTCAATACAAATTTCATAAACCTAGATATTCATATACTCCTTTTTATTTAACTAGTCATACTGTATGCGCTTTGCGCGTGACCAAAACGTGTACCTTTTTCTATAACAAATATTAGAGAGAAAAATTAATTCACTAATTTTGA